>PVJO010009228.1:0-70450 GCA_004026905.1 Hystrix cristata
ACAAATGACTCTAGTTTATCCTTTTTTATAGCGGTGTAGTACTCCATTGTGTAGAAAAACCACATCTTTTTTAGCCATTTATCAGTTGTTGGGCATTTAGGTTGTTTCCAAGACTTAGCTATTACAAATTGTGCTGCTATGAACATGGTTGTGCATATATCACTGTGATATGATGATTTTAATTCTTCTGGAAAGATACTCAGCAGAGGAATAGCTGGGTCAAATGGAACCTCTAGTTGTAGTTTTCTGAGGACTCTCCACACTGATTTCCACAGTGGTTGGACCAGTCTGCATTCCCACCAACAGTGCAGGAGGGACCCAGGGCTCTTTTAAAAAAAATTTGAGACAGTGTCTTGCTAACTTGCCCAAACTGGGCTCAAGCTTGAGATCTGCCTGCTCAACCCCCCCAGAGAGCTGGGATCACAGGGGTGTGTCAACATGCCTGGGTCTCACAAGGGCATAATTATGTGCCTGCTTTGGTTCCTGATACCTTCCAAGCACCTAGAAGGTAGCCTGGTATGCACTATGTGCTGAAAGTACTTACTAAATAGATGAATGAATAAATAAGAATAGTAGAGGTCCACGCAAGTAAAGACAGTCAGGCCACCACACAAAAACCCGGTAGGGCTGATGTTTAGATTCTTGCTTTCCTAGCTCAAAGCCTGTGCTTTTTCTTTTACACCTGGCCATCTCCCTCCCTTTCATCTGGGATTTTTTAGCAGCAGACACAAAGGAAAAGGCAGCGTATGTCTGATTGGTCAAGTGGTTACTGTCTCTGTCTGAGTGGGGAGTCTATGGCTGCCTGAGCACTTACTAAAATGACAAATTGGTGGGTAGATGCACTCTTAAAAATTTCGATCCAGTTATTCCCTAAGAAATTGAAATGAGCAGGATGTTCATGTCCTGAGGATTTTAAAACAATCGTAAGTTTCTGAGGACTCGCCACACTTAAAAGCGATACCCCAACACCGGCGATAACCCACTACTCTTTTTTTTTTTTCTGATATTCTGCCCAAACCCATTTAAAATGCTTTAAAATTCTGATGAAGTTAAATAAGACCATAAGAATCTCTGTAATTAATAAGAACAGCTACATTTCTGAGCAGCATACACCAGGAATTCCACAAAGACATTTACAAACATTAGCTCTTTTAAACCTACTATAAAGCTATCACACAGGTAGTTATTATCTGTCCGCTTTTCAGACACATGGCAAAGTTTGGAGCTAGGCTTAGCTGACTCTAGCCTGAGGGCTTAACTACAGCCTTGGCCCTCTGTGGCCTGCAGATACCATGTTCTGTGACTCAAACTTAGACCGGTGAACTTCTCCCTCCAGAATGTCCTATGCACTCTGCACTCAGGCGATGTCTCCCCAGACGTACTGTCATTTAGCCCTTCTTCATCTTTATAAGCAGGTCTCCCAGACTTTATAAGTACATTCCATCCCACGGGCAGGACTCCATCAGCTTCCCCCATTTTCTTTCTCCCTCCTGACTGAGAAGCACAGAGAGCCTTATTGCTCTGTGAGCTGGACAGTTGTATTTTTTTCTCTCGAAGGCTCAGTGCAGGCCTTGAACATTCCCAGGCATTGATAAATGTGCTCAGGTTGTTGTTGGAAACCCTACAAATCAGATGTTTTTCAGAACACGGGGAAACTAGCCTTGGTTTTAAGTCAAGTTTCCTAAACCCCACAGCACACCAGCCCATCCCTGGCCCTAGCTGTGGACGGCCTGGGCAGATCCTGCCTTTTCTCACCACCTCTCACAAGGACGGCCGCATCCCTCTGGATGTTAAGTTCCTCCAGCACTTCAGTCTGATCACTCTGGGTTTAATGCTTCCTTCTTTGGACTCTCAGCCAGTCCCATCCTGGGATAGTGTGGGGGCAGACCCTTGTGGGAACCCCCGTGCCACTACTTTTGGGGCTACTTCAGCTGTGAGTTTAGCTGGGCAGACACAGACAGTCCACCTCATAGAACAACTGGGGAATGTTCTGTAACCCATTGAACCAACCCTCATTGCCCAACCAAGGCCGTTTCCCCCATCCTGGGAAGTCAGATGGCCCTGGCAGACTTTGTCCTTTGAAGCCAGAGTAGCTGCAGCAATTTCAAGGTAACCTTTGAAATGTCATACTGAAGAGGCATGTGAAGGGCTGTTTGTCTCAGACATCCGTCAGCCATTTTCCATTCTGCACAGATCCACCTGCTCCCTGCTCCCTCGCGTGGCTATTACAAAGACAAATGAAACAGGATGGAAAGGCTTGCGTTTCTGTGCAGAATCCCAAGCAGCATTTTGCTCTGGCCCCGGGTGGGAGTCTTCGTACCACAAACCTGACCGGAGACGCTCAGACACGTGAGGTCTGCAGCTGAGCCCGAGGCTGTGTGCGGGACTCAGACAGGCCTCTGGCAGGGCCGTCTGGACTCCTGTCCGTGGGTGTTGGTTGGGGCCAGCGCCGTGCTGTGTGAATGAGTGCTGGGCCAGGGTGCTGGGGAGAGCATATTCTTCTGCCTGCAGCTCTTGGGAGAGAACAGCCGTCTGCTGATTTTCTGCACTGTTTCCTTTTTTATTTTTAAACATACTCTCCTATGTTCATGTAAAAGGCCTTGTGCTGTACCAGAAACAGAAAGATGTTTTCTAGGACACCTCCACCAAGGCCTGGAAACCTTTTATGTCTGGCAGACAGGAAAAGGCCATTTACTTCTGATGCCAGATGGGAATGTGTTCCCATGTTGCACAGGAACCATGCACGGAAGTTGTTTTCTCCCTGTGCACAGGCTCCGATTGGGGTTCTGGCTCAGCGTCCAAAACCTTGCTTTGCGCCCCATAGAAAGCTAGCCTTCACTTGCTCGGCCTCAGTTTCCTCTTCTGTCAATCTCTATAAAGCTCCTCATGAATCCATAGAAGATAATATATGATTATATTTTTAAATGCATAAATATAAACCTAAGTGTGCGTAGTCATGTGCCAAATAGTGACGTTTTAATCAATAGATTACAATGGTGATCCCATAAAATGACATCAACCAGTGACACAGTGGCCCTCTCAACTTGTGCTCTCTAATGTTTGATGTTTGCACATGGACAAGATCAACAAAAGTTGCATTTTCAGAACATATCCTTGTCACATATACATTAGATTACATATATATTTATTAAAGTATTCCTGACCTCGCTTTGAATTTAAACAGAATGCAACATCCCATTAGCCCCATTTTAAAGACAAAGAGAGGTAGAGAACATCCAAATCAAGCATCTAACTTGCAGGGCAAGTGGCGAGCTGGTTGGCATGGGGCCCTTACTATTCAGATCTCTTTGAAGGGTTAGCAACACGCTCACCCTACAGCTCATGTTCTCCAGTGTTGTCTCCCTGTTGAGCCAAACAGATACTCAGGGACAATAGTGATGGCCTTCTTTAATCAGATTTTCAAGATCCATTCTATTAATTACACAGCCATTCAGCAGCATTAACTGAGGAACTACTATAGTCCAGACCTTGGGCTGGGAGCTGGCCATAGAGAAGCCCAGCCCTCCTGGTGTTTATATTCTAGCACTGCAGCTTGGAAACTAGGGTTTGTGCAGAAGTGTGTGGTGTGGGCCTGGCCGAGGTGAGCTGAATCTTCCAGCTGCTCTCTGTGGGACACAGGACAAGGCTGTGATGCGAGCGGACTCTGTGACGCCTCGTCAACCTGTTACTCTTGATCTTCCGGCTGCCTGGTGCCCAAAGATGGCAAGCCTTGCTGAGCCAAGATGAAAGCTCTCGGAAAGCAGAGCTTTGAGCCCGGCAGAGAGGTTTAATCCCTTTGATAAAAAACAAGAGCAGAGATAGACTCACAGAGACCAAATCAAAGGGCTGATGAGCAAATCTGACGTCTACTTAAATGGGCCTCTGTACGAGGGATCCAGAGCCACCCAGAGCCGGGCGGAAAGCCGGGCCAGCACCACAACTCCACGGAGCCACACTCGGGGCTCGGCTGGCCTTGCTGGAGAGAGCCTGGGGCTGCGAGTCTTGTCTCAGACTTAGTTTCCCTATCTGTGAAAATGGGAGCCCTGAACATCTACATCCGTGCTCTCCGTCCTGCCTTATCTATGCTGGGTCAACATCTGCACTTCTGGAGATGTGGGCCTCGGGGTGAAGTTGAGGGGAGAATTGAGGAGGAGGACACACTTGTGTCTTGTTTTGTGATATTGTGTGCAAATCTGTATGACTGTACTGGTTGGTAAAATGTGAAAATGCTCCACACTGGTTGGTGGGTGGGCTGTCCCAGTGCCTTCAAGGACAAGGACGAGGTCAGCAGAGACATTGAAGGTGGAGCACATGCTTCACAGAGAAGGGGCACACATAAGCAGGCAGGACTGTCCCTGTGCGTGCTCCTTGTAAAACACGCGGCTTTGGGGACAGTGCTGCTGTTCCCGTGACTGGGCGGGGATGTGCCTTCCACGGCACAGCTGACCTTTGGAAAGGAAGCGCATGAGGGCGAGCCTGGCTTAGTGTCGGAAGCTTGTCACAGGACTGGACTGCCCTGAAGCAGACGATTCAGCCACTAAGGAAATGAGGCGAAAGGCAGATTTCTCCTTGCTGGTTTTAAAGATGGAGAAGACTAACGGCCAAGAATGCGGCTGCCTCTTGGAGCAGACACAGTTTTCAGCTGATGGCCAGTAAGGTGGTAGCCCCACCGTCCCCCAGCTGAAGAAAAGTGAATTCCAACAGCCACAGAGCTGGGAAGGGGACCCCGAGCTCCAGACGAGTACACCGACATGACAGACCCTGACGCTACAGATCCAGGCCTCATGAGAACACAACAGACACGAAGTCCGCTAATGCCTGGACTCCTGAACCGTGTCACTGCGGGCTAATAAGTAGGCGTTTGAAGCCATTAGGCTGTGGCAGAAATAGAGCAGACAGTACAGAAAGGAACTCTGGATGATGAGCGGCTTGGAAAGCGGGGTCCGGCCTCAGATTCCCTAAGTTCATGTTCTGCCTTGGGCTGCACTTTGGAGGAAGTTACTTCTCTAAGGCTTATTTTATCTGCAAAACGGAGATGGTAATAGTACTGATCAAAGAAAATTGCTGAGAAGGGGAAATGAAAAGCTTCTGAACGGCGTGTATGAACAGGTGGCCCTCTGTAAATATTTGGATAAAAATCATGTTTGTTTGTTTGTTTCTCCTGAATGCAAGCAGACTTTTTTCTTGTTATTGTTCCCTAACCAGCAGCTTTCCATGAACTTTTCCTCCTTCACACCCAGGCGCAGCCTATGTTGATGCTCTGGGCTGGGGTGTTTTCTTTGCACCATCATCCCTGCCTGGAGAGGACTGCTTGTCACTTCTTGGGTCCCCAGGGTGCTCCCCCAGCTCCTGTGCCATCCTGGGG
Source organism: Hystrix cristata (assembly GCA_004026905.1). Classification (NCBI taxonomy): domain Eukaryota; kingdom Metazoa; phylum Chordata; class Mammalia; order Rodentia; family Hystricidae; genus Hystrix; species Hystrix cristata. The sequence continues at coordinate 5,366 of PVJO010009228.1, forward strand.
CAGGAGAGTGGACAGGAACCCTGAATATCACAGGGACAAGGAAGCCCCAGGCACTTCTCTGAGCACCGTGGACACTGGCAGCCCCAGAGTGCAGCAGGGACCTGGGCGGCTTCCATCTGGGCCTCTGGGACTGTGACCTGACCAAGGGGGCCCTTCTCTGTGATCCTTCTCCCCTTCAGGTGCTGGATCAAGTCCTTTCTGGGCCTGTGACTGCAACTCTTGCCCATGGCCTCCACCCCTCATCGGCCAGTACAGGGAAGAGCCACAAGCCTCTTCCAGTGCATGTACAACTTGAGGCTGAGTGAGCCCAGGAGGGACCTGCGGGGAGGGGACACGGAGACACTGTCCCGGGAGCACAGAAGCAGAGCCCAAGGGGGTGAGTAAGGTGGGTCCCTCTTCCTGGGGGTGGGGATCAACCCATGGTCCCGGCCCCCAGGGCCTCCACCCAAACCACAAGGAAGGACCAGCCCCGCCCACGGGACCAGTTCTGGTTTCCCAGCTTTTCAAAATGACCAACCTTAAAACAAAGCTCTTTGTAGTGTACTCTGAGGTTTAATGGCACAGAGCCCAGTAGTAATAAATCTTTACAAACCCAACAGGTATTTTGTTGAAAATTCTCAGCAATGACTCTACCATCTATTCTTGCATCTGTTTTATTAGGTAGAGGTCTGTTCTTGAATTCCTGGATAGTCTATGGCTTTACTTTTTGAACCCAAGTTAGTCTGGATCATGGCACAGACTAAGTGTGAATGGCCCAGGAGAAACCCACAAATGGCTTCATTCATTCATCCATCCATTCATTCATTCAGCCAGCCAATCGGTGAGTCAGCGAGCCCTCCGACAGTTATGTTACAGAGGTAGAAGGCAGTAGAATCTCACTCCACTGGCATTTCCATGCTTTCTACTCACCAGGATCTTGCTAAAAAGACAGTTTCGGATTCACTAGACATGGATTTCCCTGCATCTACATTTTTCTAACAAGTCCCAGTAAGGCTTCCCCAACTTGAGTGCACCTTGTAATCAGCTGGAAGCTGTACATATGTGATGCAAGGTCCTACCCCTAGTGAATGTAATAATATAGGCAAGGAGATTGAGGATTGAGTGCCTGGTTCCTGGTTCTCAAAGAACTTGTGGATGGTGGGAAGCACACACCAATAGATCAGTGCCATAATGATAGAGAAGCCAAGGTGCTATTCTTAGTTTGGCTTGGCAGGTGCAGGGAGGAAGCGTGAGGAAGGCCACAGTGCAGAGTGTGCCTGGAGAGAGGGGTGAGATAGTAGCACCTTTGGGGCATGAGAACGGTACGGGGGGCGCGGAAATGGGACCAACAGCTCAGCTGTCAAAACGCCCATCTTGCACCATGTCTGTGCTGGCTGCTTTTATGCACGATATCATTTAGCACTCACGTGCATCTCTCAAGTCCATGCTAGGAGTCTCATTTCACAGAGCCCAGAAGCACAGTAACATGGCAGCCTGCTAATGGCCATGCAGGGACGTGGTGGCAAGGCCACCTTCCATCCGACTCTAATAGCTCGGAGTGGAGGCTGCTCTTCCTCAGCCTTTGAGATCTGACCAGGTTGCTCTGAGTCTCTGTGGGCATCAGGTCTTGGGAAACCTGGCCCAGGATGCAGACAGGCAGACAGCTGCCTGAACTATGCCCAGGAAGCAGTTCATTCTGACCCATGCACTGGGCTGCCAGCAGCACACCACACCCCCTCTCTCCCTGTGCTGCATTCCCACTCAGCCTCTTGCTTCCCTCCAGAGCACTCTTTGGGCTTCAAAGTACAAAGTCCTCGCCCCCAGTGTCCTGCACTGCTTAGGAGAGTGGGTGTCTGTGGGCCCTGGTGGCAGAAGTGTCTGCCCAGCCTGCAGACCCCACAAGAAAGGGATCCCTAACAGCAGCCACCGAGTCCATTTGACATCTCACAGCTGGATTGCCCTTCGTCTGGGCTGGGTCTGCTCTGGCCAGCACAGAGGGCCAGTACTCCATTACTCACGCCTTGCTCAGCTGGGTAGTTGAGTAGGCTGCAGTAAGCAGAGCTGGTACTGCATTCTGCCACCTGCAAAGTCCAGTGAGTGGAGCTGCTGGCTTGGGCTCTTTCAGTACGGACACACTGTATTTGCTTATTGGTCACACACAGCTGGGCTTTCTCCTATTGTTGTTCAAAGGTAGTGTCTTCTCACACCTTATTATCACATTTTTATCAAGATTTAAAATATTTAATTCCTTTTAGTCTAGAAAAAGCAATCATACAAGCGCGAGGTGAGTGCAAGTAAAACATGCCCTTTGACTGGGGACACCATAGGGAGCCCTGGGGACAGTGGTGAGCCGAGCACACATTTAACTCTAAAGAGGATGACTGTCTGGCTAATTATTACCATGCCAGAATAGAGAGCTGTCACTACCAGATCTGCCTTCTTTTTCCACAAAATTAGGAAATTAAACCATTTGGACATGAGATTCCTTTTATCCATGATATCAACAAATCCATTGATTTTGGAAACACACTGCAAGCCAAGGAAAAGTGGTCTGTGAGTCAGAGTCTGTCTGTCAGCTGCCAGTTTGTTTCTGGGGTACTCCATCACAGCACCATTCCACCCATCAACACAATGGATTGTACTTTGAATTATGCCGAGCATGGTGCTGAAGTTTGCGATAGCACCAATAAACCGTCCTCAGAGCTTTCCTCCCCGCACTAATGGGTCTGCTGAGAGCATTGCTCGTCAAGCCCCAAGACACAGGCGGGCAGGAGGCCCTGGGGAAGATGTAGGGTGCGCACCACGGCAGAGAGAGGGGTCAGCATGGTGCTCGCTCCATCCCCCCAGTGTGGCTCCAGGGGTCCCAAGCAGCTGTCTGTCCTCCCAGGTCCCCGCGGCCATGCAGGTGGCAGCTGAGATGTCCCTGTTCTTAAAGTGCGCCTTCCACCTTGCCGCCTCCTTATCCTTGCCAGTATGCCTGGCAGGAGGGGTGCAGAGAATGACATCTTGGGCAATGGCCATAGTCCTCCATTTCGCTAAGGGTAGAAATGTTCTAAATGGGAAGAGATTTCTGACTGTAAATGTTGTAATCTTTCTGGTGAAGGGCTGTAAGGACAGAAGGTTAGAGTGGGCGACCTCCTGGGCTGGCTCCGGGCTCAGATTTGATGAATGCTGAGTAGCCTGGTGAGGGGACCGTAGAGTGACAGGACTGTGGCGCTCTGCCGCATGACCAAGGTCAGAGCGCAAGTGCTGGTGTTTACGCCCGTGTCTCTCCTCACTGTCACGGGCTCCACACACCTTGGGGAGTACATCACCCTTCAAGCTCTGCCAGAAGCAAGAAGCCCCAGAAAGGGCTTCTCCTGGGTCCTCCCACAGCCAGGGCAGATAAGGAGCCCTGTGCTGTGAGGTGGGCCATGTGCCAGGGCAGGGCGGCAGGGCAAGGGGCTCTCAGTGGAATGTGGAGCCAGGAACAGTGTGGATCTAGAAATAGGTGGTGTCAGATAGGACCCTTCATCGCCGCAGAGCTGTCCCTGCACACAGTGTTCTCTGACGCCTGGCTGCTGGTGAGGCGGGAGGGCTGCTTGGGTGGGCGAGGGGACCTGTTGCTTCAGCTTCCTGTGCTCTGGGCTCTGGCCTGCACTCTGGGCTTCCCGTGCCGCTGGGAGGGCAGCGCCGATGCTGTCCCTCACTGTGGGTCCGATTACTGCTGAGAACAGTTCAGGATGGAGATGGACACGCAGGACTGAGGCTGCTCCAGAGGCCCCAGCTGTGCCTTGTTCTGACTCAGGGGCACTCTGACCAGGACGTGCTTCCCAGGACCACCTGTTGTGTCCGTGCTGGGTTCTCTATACCTGTCGGATTTTTGTTTTAAACATGTGCTCAATCTATCTCCTGTAGCAGGTTGTCTGACTTCTTTTTTTTTTTTTTTCTTTGCAGAAACACTCTGGAAAAGTGTCTGTGTGTGTGTGGGTGTGTGTGCACGTGTGCATGTGTGCTAATCTGAACCAAGTGCCTCAACTGACCATCTCAACAACACTGTAGCAGGTGCGATACACCCATTATACAGAGAAGGAGACTGAAATTCAGTGCAGAGAGTGAATTTGCCCATGGCTACACGGCTCAGGAGCAGCAGTGACTCTGGCTTTGCCTGACCTTGGCCTGATCCAGAGCTCACACTCTCCCAATCTCCACTCCCTCTCCTCCGGAACTCAGTGATCTTAGATCTTAAATTATAATCCCAGTTCTTCTGGCCACACACTACTCCCTAAATTCCACATTACTCCAGCGGTTCCTTACCCCGACTCTCCTACATACTAGATGAAAATATTCACAGGAATTATAATGTTAGGAAAAAGATACACTTTTATCAGGAAAATTCTGTCTTACCAAATTCTAGTGTAATGTACTTGGCCCCCGTAACCTGAGGTTGTATGAGTAATAATAGCGGTATTACTATTCTGCAGATTTATTATTAAGGAGCGGCAGCCGTCATTTGCAGCTCTCTGAGACTTTTCAGAACTCTTGGACCAGCTCAGAAGAAGCCTGCAATCTACTCCTGTTTCACAGCTGCAGTTTAGGGTGGCGGAGGGCACAGAAATGCTGGCTCTGCCATCCCTGGGATACGGGCATTGTGGACACAGGGACACTGATTGTGAAGTCTTATGGGACGCAAACGCTGACAGGTTTACCAACAAGCCTGCCGGGAGTCCTGACCTCCAGCCACACAGCAAAGGGGCCTGCTGGTGCCAGAAGGGCCGCCGAGACGGGGCCCTCCGGAGCGTGGGGACTCAAATGTCGGATCTCATCCTTGGCCGGCTCCCTACAACTCTAAGAAAGTAATAAAATCTCCCTCACTATTTCTAGTATCTGGAGAGAAGTGCCTGGTTAGAAGTGCTGTGGAGTAAATTCCCATGGCTACTTTGTCATTGAAGAAACAAAAACACTGAGAAATCATGATAAAGGTAAAAAGGCAGAGAGAGCAGGCCTAAGTGGTCTTTCGCTTAAACGTTTGCCAAGGAAGACAGTTCTTGTCTGAGAGGACAGGAAAGTCTGGCGTTTGGCTCGAGGGGTTCAATCTTTGGAGAAAATACAGAGATAAAAGACAGTAGTTAGAAGACCCATTTGAACATATTGAAGTGGGTCCAAATACATTCTGCAGAGATTAGGCCGAATGCACGCTGTGGACTAGAGGCTTGAAAGGCTCGTGCACACGGGCAGACCTTGCAGGAAGGACTCACTGTGCGGGCAGGCCTAACTTCGCGACTGAGGCTGCTGGTCTGCCTGGCCCCACTTCCTTCAGGTGAACATTTCGTAGTCCTCTTGCTGAGCTGCTGGGGCCCCTCATGGCTCCTCACATCTCTGCACTGTGAGTAGCTCCCTTGGCTCCCTTAGCTCCCTTGGCTCCCTGGCCTAATCCACATTCGCCCTCTCAGTCCTCTGCAGAAAGCACAAAATATCATGAATAAAAGGGCATGAAAATCAAATTAAATCATTTTATATGTTCCCCACATTTGTACCTGCCTGTCTAGTATTTTTCTTTTTTAAGCCTACCTCTCTTTGTAAGCTACCAGCATCACTGTAATACATTTTCTTCACTGTAACCCCATACTGTGTGTGTTCTGCATTAAAGAATAAAGGGGATTAATAATTAAATCAAAATGAAAACCCACTTGTTTCCTCTTTATAGCCCCTGGGACTGACTTCCTGAGCTGGTGCCAGATTCCCAGGGATGATTAGAGAATGTGACATAGCAGTGTGGAGGAGAATAGCAAGAAAGTAAGATGATGCAAATTTGAATATGTTCATTGCATGTGAAAAAAGAAGGGATGATGAGGGAAGGTAAAGGGCTGAGAGAGTGAGAAAGAACCTGGGAAACAGGGCAGAATAGGGTCCAGTCCCAATAATTACGGCTGAATTCTACTGGGGACATCCTATAACCAGACATTATTCTAAATGCTTTCTACATAGTATCTCAGTTAATCACATCAGGAAAGACACAAGGTAGTTATTATTCCCCCACTTTTTAGGTGTGGAATCAGAGGCACAGGAGAGAGCCAATTGCCCCAGAGCTAGGAAGCCGTCCATCTGGATTTAACCCAGGCTGACTGTCCCTAGAGTCCCACTCAAAACCTAGGGAAAAATCAAAAGGGAATGCCCAAACCCATGAGGGATGAATGAGAAGAGGAGACCAAACGAAACAGAAAAAACCAGTGAGAATAAGTGACAAAGTGAGCAGGAGACGTAGAGTAAGTGGTCAAAAAGAGGGACAAAGGAGGGATAAAAAAACCAAAGGAGGAAAAGAAAAGGCAAAGCAAGAAGCGAGGGTGATTGCGGGCATCAAATGGAGGTAGGAAAGAGGAAAAAGTACAGATGAAAGAGCCAGTCAAGGGAATTTGTGTCACTGAATACTTCCAGCTGGGGACTTCCCAGCTGCAATATTTGACATTTTCCATCCGTTTCCATGTAGATGTTATTGGGCCCATTTTTCAGGAGGTGAGCTGAAGGTCTAAGAAATGAATTGATGCCCAAGGTCACAGTCATTTCCTGGCAAAGTAACAACTGCCAAGTACAAAGTGATGAAGCAAGAAATCAAAGGGTAGCTAAATCAATGAAAAACATAGTGTGTCAACGGATCAGGAGATTCAACATAGTAAAGATGTTGACTCTCCCCAAACTGACACACAGCTTCGATGCAATTCCTGCCAAAAATTCCACAGGATTTTGTTATACAATGAGTTTACTTTAAAATGTATGTGGAGATACAAAGGCATTAATAGAGGTAATATGATTTTGAAGAAAGAATAAAGTGGAAGGAGTCAGTTCCTCAGTTTCAATGCTTTGCATAGATACAGTGAAGAAGACTATGTGGTACTGGCAAAAGGACAGCCATATAGCTCAACGGAGTAAAGATGTTCAACTTATTTTCCATGAAAATGCAAAAGAAATTCAATAAAGGATAGATAGCTCTTTCAACAAAGGCTGAAGGAGCAATCTGACATTCATAAGGGGACAAATGAACTTCGATCACGGTGTTAGACCTTACACCAAAATTAACCCAAAACAGATCATGGATTTGAATGTAAAAGATAAAACTATAAAACATTTTTAAAAAGCGATGGGAGAAACTCATCAAGATCTAGGGCAAGTAAAGAAATCTTAGATTTGACACCAACAGCACTATCAGTAAAGATAAAATCTGATAAATTAACCTTCATTGGAATTGAAAATGTTTGCTCTGGAAAAGACTGTTAAGATGAAAAGGTAGATTTATGGGGTAGTGGAAAACATCTGCAAACTACCAATGTGACAGAGGACTAATATTTAGAATACACAAAGAACTCTCAAAACTCAGTGGAAACAACAGAAAGACCAATCCAGTTAGAAAGTGAGACAAAGACAGTTTGCTGAAGAGGATATGTAGAAAGCAAATAAGCACTTGGAAATATGGTCAACATCATTAGACATTAAAAATGCAAATTAAAACCAGAGTAAGCTATCATGGTGACAAACAAACAGCAACAACACTACCTGTTGGCAAGGATGTGGAGAAGCCGGGTACTTGTCCATTGTTGGAGGCAATGTAAAATGGTATAGTCACTATGGAAAACAGTTTGACAGTTTTTTAAAAAATACACAACTACCAGTTCTAGTTTTAACCTTCGGCATGTGGAGAGCCAGTTTTTCCAGCACCATTTATTAAAGGGGCTATCTTTCTTCCAGTGAGGTTGTTTGGCCCTTTTGTCAAAGATAAGGTGACTGACAGTGTTTGGACCTGTTTCTTCATCTTCTAATCTGTTCCATTGGTCCTGGGGTCTGTTTTTGTGCCAGTACCATGCTGTTTTCATTACAGTAGTTTTGTAATATAATTTCAGGTCAGGGATTGTGATGGCCCCTGCTTTGCTTTTGTTGCCCAGAACTGCTTTTGCTATTCTAGGTTTCTTTTGGTTCTAAATGAATTTTAGGATTGTTTTCTCTAGTTCTGTGAGGTGTGCTATTGGTAATTTAATTGGGATTGCATTAAATCTGTATAGCAGTTTTGGAGTATGGCCATTTTCACTATGCTGGTTCTTCCTACCCAAGAGCAAGAGATATCTTTCCATTTTCTGATATCTTCTTTAATCTCCTTTTTCAAAGTATTGTAGTTTTCGATGTGTAGATCTTTTACTTCCTCTGTTAGATTGATTCCTAGGTACTTCATTATTCTGGATGCTATTGTGAAAGGTGTTGTTTCCCTAATTTCTCTCTCAGTGAATCTGTTATTTGTGTACAGGAATGCTATTGATTTCTGAGTGTTGACTTTGTCTCCAGCTATGCTACTCGATTTGGTTATTAAATCTAGAAGTTTTTTGGTGGAGTTTTTGGGGTCTTCTATCATGTCATCTGCATTGTTTCTCTGTGTGTGAGAAACTGAAAGTGTAAATAAAGACTAAAATGTATTATATTGGGAAAGGGAAGAGAGTGTCCAAATGGGAAAGGGAACAAGGGAGGGGGAGGGGGAAAGGAACAGAGGGACAAGAGAAATAAGAAATGGAAGGAAAAAATGGAAACAAAGCTTTTGTAAATAAGGAGGGAGGAGGCGGTGAAGGCAGGAGAGGGGGATGGGAAAAAAAAAGAAGCAACAAGATATATCATGTACAGGTACAAATCCCCTATGATGAATGTTATCACTATGTACATCTAAAATGTACCATTAAAATAAAATTTAAAAAAATATACAACTACTATATGACCCAGCAATTGCACTTTTGGGCGTTTATCCCACAGAAATGAAAGCTTATGTTCACGCAAAACCCAGTATAGAAATATTTATAGACACTTTACTTGTAATAGCCCCAAATGGGGAGCAACTTAGATGTCTTTCAGTGGGTAGATGGTTAAATAAAAACTATGGTACATTCTTTGTACTGACTACTATCCAGCAATCCAGCAACCACACACACACACACACACACACACACACACACACACACATGTGCACCCCTCTGAATGAATCTCTGGGGAATTATGTTGAGTAAAAAAGTCAATCCCAAAAAGATACATACTGTATGATTCTATTTACACACGTTTTTTAGGCAAGTGCTCTACCACTGAGCTATATCCTCAGCCTTTTTATATAAGCATTCTTGAGATGACAAAATTACAGAAAGGGAGAACAGGTTTCCAGGGGTGGGGGGGTGGGAAGAAGGCAACATTAAAGATGCTCTTGTAGATGGAAATATTACATTGCTAATTGTTTATTTGTTTGGACATAGCACTGTAGTTTTGCAAGATACTACTACTATTGAGGCTAAAGAGGATGGCAGAGCTCTATTATTTCTCAAACAGTACCTGAGTCTACAGTTATCTAAAAATGAAAAAAATGCTTAATAAAAATAAGATAAGTGCAGTAGGAAATGGGGCTTTACTAAAGAAGCACTAAAGGGCAGTCACGGTCAAGAGAAGTGAGGAAAAGATAAAGTGGAAGGAGAAAGAACCAAACTGAGGGAAAGGGAGAGAAGAGGGAGAGAGGAAGTAAATGTGACAGTCCTTCTGAGCAGTCAGGGGGTTGGGGCTTTCCACGGAGGTGAAACACAGGCCAGTGCACCTCCCCGGCTGTCGCAAGCCCACGTCTGGGCACCGGCTCGCATGCTCCACCTCAGCCCTTCCAGCTACCTTGTGTCTGACCTGTGCTCTCGCCTCCTGGTGCGGAGATCGCCAGCATGTCTGTATCGCAGAGTCCAATGGAAGCCGTCCCTGTTTCCTTCTGGAAGAGTCTCCAGGTCCCTCTCTCTGCTCCTCTGTTCCTATCCCTAATGGCACTTGTCCTGAGGTGGTAATTTATTCCGGGTAGGTCTATAGTCCCCTAAGGGCAAGGCAGGCAGGGTGCAAACCAGTCCGATCTTCTTCCTCAGGTCTAGCCTGAGGTAGGAGCTCCCATACTTTTATAAAAGAGGGACATTTTGTGTTTATCTAAAAAAGGGCCCCGGGGCCTGGACGCCTGTGTCTTCCCTTTGTTCTGGGGGACAGTCACCTTCCCAGAGCACAGCGGTACCTCACGCCATTGCTCTTCTAGGCTCAAGTCCCCACCTGGCCCCAGTTGCAAGTGCTCATGGCCCATTCTGGCCTGGGGTGGGTGGGGGTGGCAGAATCCGAGAATGAGACCCCGGCTCACATTGGGCCCCGGCTAGCATCTGAGGTGCCCTGGGCTCCCTCCATTTTCCTTTCTGAGCCCAAGAAATGATGTAGGACAATGGCATCGGAGCCTCCCTGATGGTAAGACTGGGACCCCAAAATGCAAGAGAAGACGTAGAGGGGAGACACACACCAGCCCCAACGACCAACTTGAAGGGATGGCAGAGAGACTCCAACTCCCATCTTCCCACCCTCCTCCCCATCCTCTCCCCAGACTATCTGGCCACCCCCTGGGTTGATCCTTCCTGAGCAGGAAGTACTGCTGCCACCCACCTACGGGTCAGATTATCCTGACCTTTGCCCCCAGCTTGCCCTGGCCTGGGATGATAATAGAATTTAACATTTAAGCCCAGCCAGGAGCTCAGGTTCGTGTGTTGAAGGTTTGGCTCTGACATTTAACTTAACAGGGCTCTTGGCAAGGCTCGCCGCCATGCTGGGCTCTCAGGACTAGAATAGCTCCCTTATCAGGGGTCAAGGGAGGAGGACCCAGATAGGCCGCAGCAGCTGCCACAGCCACACTGTCCCTCCATCCCTCCTTCAGGACCGGGAAGCTGTCTGCTCTGTTTCAAAATTATTTCAGGGAAAGCCACTTCATGAGTCTTTCTGAAACAATACACTCCGGTATTTTTATTCAACTGCCTCCCTACAATCCTTTGTGCCTGAATTCACATTCTTCTTGTCCTTAGAAAAAAACAGAAAAATTCCTCCATGGCTGACAACTGTCTCAGCAGTCATGGATGATGGGTCCCCTCCTACGAACACTACCAGCTCCCAGTGACCACTTTGTGACTCAAGCACAATGAAAAGTTTAATCTAAAAACAGCTCTCTTGAACTGCCTAATGGATTCCTGCCCTACCCTTCCGCACTTTCTCTCCATCATCCTTCCATCCCCGGCCTTAAAATTCAATCAGTATTGGCTCAGAAAATGCGAGCAAGCTTTTACTAACATTCTCCTAAATGGAAAACGTAATCCTACCCAAACGACCACATCCCAAGGTCTTCAAAAATTAATTATTCCTGGCACATGCTAGGTGATCAAATAAGTGGTTGTTGAACTGATTTAAAAACAAAACCAGAAGTAGATAACAGTTTTTGAGTGCATGGATGGGCAGCGTAGCTCTTGGTGGCTTTGCCCACAGAAAGCAGACAGAATCTTGTCATTCTAAGAGCAAATGGGGACTGGAAAGTGGACATTAGTCATTTCTTCCCTGCAGGGAGCTGACTATATCAGAGCTGACCAGGGCAACCGTAAGTCTCAGGACTCCTGACGAGAAGCCCTGTCAAGTGCTTGTGGAAAGCCCCCAGGAGACTCTGTTACAAAGCCTGCACTAGAAGCAGCGAGGCCAGTAGAGCACCATGACACAGTCACACTGATATGTCTGCCAGCCACATACAGGGATGTGGCGGAAGATTCAGGGACCCTGAGTGGGGGATCCCCCTGAGATCCGACTTCATCCAGGAGAGTCAGCTCAGCTTTGGAGCAGCCCTAGGCAGGGCGAGTGAGATGCCCACCCTCATCCTGGCCTCTTCCTCCAGCTGAGCTGCTGGCAGATGAAATACTCATTTTCTGCTTAAGGCAGACACAATTCAAGCAAGAAACGCTGCCTGCGAGGAACACCAGCAGCACTTAGCAGCTTTGGAGAGGCCATGCCTGACTGGGGGGTTTCTTTTCTGTTGGCGAGCTAGGTAGCAAGTCCAGACAGGACTGCCAGGCACTGTGGAGGATGCAGGGAAGTCCTCCAGGTGAAATTTCCTCTCTTCTAACCGTGGCCCTGCTGTGAGCTTTGGAGGAGCATGCAGCCTGTGCCCCAGGACTTCTGCCAAAGGCTGAGACTCACACCTCCAGGTCGGCCCAGTAATCTACAATCCCAGTGAAACCGCCCCAGCTTTCACGTCAGAGCCCCAGCCAGGGCTCCTCTCTCTAACCCCAGACCATTCACTCTGCTCTGTTCATTACCCAGAGTTCAGGGCACCAGCTGATGGGCTTCCCACCCTCTTCTAAGCAAAAGGCTTGGATCTGGGGAGGCGAGAATGCCTTGCGGGGCTGCTCCCAGAACGCACAGCCTGTTTGTGATGAAGACCAGGAATGTTTTGCAGCAAGAGAGACCCAGGTCAGAATCTCCATTTGCGAATGGTGCGGCTCAGGCAAGTTACACAGTCTCTGGGCTGCTGTTTCTTACCTGTAGAATGAGGCTGGCATTTCAGTGTCATGAAGAGTCTTAAAAAAGAATAAAGCACTTGGCTTACATGAACACGCGTGTTCCCAGTGAGCATTACCTGGGGTGCAGAAGGGCTCTGGGAGGAGGGGTCGGGCTATCTCTACATCCCAACCCGTTTTGGGTGTCTGAACCAGACAGTCTGACCAGCCTGCACTGACTGAGGCCTGCTTCACAGCCCGACAGGAGAACTCTGTCTGAGGAAAGGCACAAAGGGGCCAGGGGTCCCTCAGCAGCATGCAGGGAGCTACCCCAGCCAAGGAGAGGAGAAGGGTGCGACAAGGCCACTCCTCCCTAGTCCCTGTCCTTGGCCTTTTGGAATAGTTTGAAAGATGTTTAAAAAGAAAAGAGAGTCACACGGGAAATGACCCAGGCAGAGAAGAGGCAGGAATAACAAGGCTGCCTTCCCAGTTTGACCAGACTTAAAAGAGAAAGCAAGATTAAGCTGAGGCTCTGGGGCTCAGGGAATCACCGCCCCTCCCTGCCCCTCTCTGCCTGCCCCCCAAGGTAAAGCTGCTGCCCAGGCATCTGTGTCCTTCCTGCCGTCTTCCCAGGGCCCTGGCCTTTCCAACCAAGGGTGGGAGATTGCGGGGACCCCGGGTGCCTCTGGCGCAGCACCCAGAGCAGAGATGTGGACTCCCCACCCTCGGGCAGCTGGCTGCCCACAGACATCTCTAATTTCCCGGTGAACTTTGGCGCCTCTCTGAGCTTTTCCTTATCCCGGTGGCCCCCATCCTACAGGCTCCTTGTGATAGGCTGCAGCCAGGGGTAATGCCCCCCACCAAATGTCCTTCTGTCCTTCCAGATCATGGGCTGAGGGAGAAGTGGAAGAGGAAACGAAGACAACTTACTTGCTGAGATCGGAGCTGCCAAGTCCCACTGCTGCTAACTTCTGGGATGTCCCTCAGAGCTGGCACAGGGGGCCTTCGAGGCTTCTGGGCGGACTCGGACTCCCCAGCCCCATCACCCTGGTCCTGGGTCTGTGGGCAGAGGCCACTAAAGCATCCGGTCCTCTGCCCGCCGGCGTCTCTGTCACTCCCTTCTCCAGCAGGAGCAGCAGAGGCGCTGGCTTTTCTCCGTCTTTCTTCCCTCCCTCCTCCCTCCCACCTCCCTCCCTCCTCCCCACCGTCCCTCCCGCCTCCCCGGGCTCTCCTTCCTCTGCCCCCGCTATGAATGAATCCCTGGATCCTAACGCGATTTAAGGGGCCACCGGCGAGGCGGTAGGGGGCGGGGTGGGGCGGGGCGGGGGTTGCGCGTGTCCCCTGGAAGCCGTCTAGAGGGGCTGCAGCCCTGTCCCTTCCCCACTGCCGGGTCCCTCCTCCTCCCCGGGCTACACCCGGCCGGGGATCCCGAGTGCTCGCTGGAGACCTGTGCGCGCTCCTGAGCGCCCCGTGCAAGGTGGGGACGCCCGCGTGCGCGCGTGTGCACATGTGTGAGTACCCGCGTGCCCGCGTTTGCCCGCGTTCGTGGGTGCGGCTGAGCGAACAGAAGAAACTCCAGGCTGGCTCCGCGCCGTGGGGGAGCTGCTGGGTCCCTGGGTCCCTGGCGGCGCCTCCAGGGGCCTCTCCCCAGGATGGCAGCAGGTGCGGGCTTTCCTTAGTCGGGGAGCCACACAGCTGTCGCTCCGGCGTCCCCTGAGGGTCTTTGTCTCCTGCCCGGGACGTGAGAGCCCAGAGACAGGGCGGATCTCTGCTGTTCTAGACTCTCTGCTTAGCCCCTGTTCCTTGCCCCAGCGCCTTGCGGAGCCGGGTCGGGTAGGGGTAGCAGGAAGGAGGCCTTCACTGAAAGACAGGTGGGGAGGGGTGCGTTCCTAGGCGCGTTTCCCTGCCTTCCCTTTCGGATTCCTCCTGGCCTTGAGGAAAGATACATGAATCCATAATTTGTGTGCGTTAGGAAGTTACCCTGCTGCTGTCTACCAGTGCGGGCAGGTGTCTGAGTCCGGATCCCTTCAGGGTGGCCCTTCTTGGCTGGTGCTGTGTCCCCTGGCACCCTCCCTCTGTTCCCAGCCTCTTGGGTTGAATCTCCCAATTCCAGGCCGCGTCCCTCTCATCTCCCTCTTTCCTTTCTGGGGTGGACACCCCCTGCTCCGGCCCATGGTATCTCCCGCCCAGGTATTTATCCTGTGGATGATGAATACCACAAGGAAGCCGGTTTATTCCATTGTGAGGAGAAAATGCCTATCCTGGGACTAGAGTATTTTGCTGACCACCGCAGCCCAGTGCTCCAAGCAGGCCTGGCCGGGTCTGCCCCCACCCCTCTGCCCTCTCTGTAGAGAGGCTGACAAGTACGGCTGCCGTGGGCCTGACTAACAAGGGAATCTCCCTGCCCTCTTCAGGGATACCATCTGTCTCCGTGCTCCTCCGTTATGTGTTGGTTGATCATATACTTTAACACTCGGAGAAGAAAGTGCTCGATTCTTTAACTTCCTAGTTTTGGAAGAGGCCTTTGCAGAATAGTTCTGAGGTCCAGATAACGCACATTGTGAGCATTTACTGATCCTGGTGAGACGCTGTGTCCTAGAGCAGCAGCAGCCTTTGGGTTAAGTATAATGGCTGAGGTATTCCTTCTGCCCTGATTAGGAGCTTTGTGGATGTGTCAGAGTTCACTACAGTAACAGTTTTAATATGCAGGATAAGGATTTACCATGGCCGCCTGCAGTGTCAGGTTTGGAGAAGTGCAAAGGGCCATCTGTGCACTGGAGAGGTGGACGATCCAGTCAAAGGCAGAAGACCTGAAGCTCACTGCAGAGTCTTGTGGAGTCTGTACTGGAAGGCTGAAGAGTCTGAGCCAGAAGCACCGGCGAGGGGTGAGCTGGAAGGCTGGTGACCGAGATCCAAAGATGATGGTGAGACTGGCGTTCCTCTGGAAGCAGAATTGAAGACTTTGTCTTCTTTCTCTTTTTATTCCATCCAGGCTACCAACCTATTGGTTGGTGCCACCTACATCCAGGGTGGGTCTTCCCTCCTCATAAATCCATCGTTCGGTCACACCCAGAACTATGCTAAACCAATCGGCTGGGTGTTTCTCACCCAAATTGACACAACAGTTAACTATCACAGTTGACTTTGCAATAGAACATAGTGTGGTCTGGGAAATACTCTTTGCAAATATTCTTTCAGTGATGGGACCTTGGGCCAGGAGACAGAAAATCTGTGTCCAGTGCTCAGCCTGTACCTGAGAAATAAAAACTAGGGGGATTCTAGTCCTGACTGGTTGTTGCACATTTAGGATAATCTTTGCTTTCACGTGCCCAGGTCTCCGGAAGAGCAGAGATGACCCTTGAGGTGAGGCGAGGCGACTCAATTGTGAAGCTACTCAGGTAGCTTTGGAAGGTGCTAAATGTGTCTTTTAGTCCCTGAAAATTGATGAGGAAGTGCAAGAAAGCAACAGAGAATTTATGTGTATTATCACTGTTAATTAGTGTGCAGACCACCTCCTCTATCCCCTTTTATCTGCTTCTCTTACCTTCTTTCACAGGGCAGGAGATGAATTCACAATTGAAGTTTTCTCTTTAGAATATGACACTTACAGGAAATTATTTTTTCTCCTATTTATAGCAATTCCATTTGCATTTATGAAGCTGGTAATGTCTCATAAATATTTCCTGCCAGATAAAATATTAATTAAAAGAGTTTGTGGAATTATATTCTGCAGCTCTAACTAAATCTCTTCTAAGACAAATATTTAAAGTACTTTTTTCTCGTGTCAGAAGAATTTCTCATGTACTGCTTGCGTATGTTAATAAGTTCATCTAGAAAGAGTAGCTATCTATCAGCTAATGAAATCTAATTTCTCAAAAATCATGTGACTGCTATCCAGGTAAAAAACAAAACATTGTTGACACTGGTGAATCCATTCTAGATTATATCATTTTTCCTAAAAAAAAAAAAAAAGAATCAGCAGCCTGAATTTAGTGTTTTTATTTCCTGTGTTATGTAATACGAAAACTACAAACCACTCCTCTTCAATCAGTGAACACTGGCCGTTTATACATCAGTTTCCCCTTAATATCAATACAAAATTCCAGAAGTAAACAAATCAGAAGTTTTAAACTGCATGCCATTCTGAAGAGCATGACCAAATCTCGCACCTTCTGCTTCCCCTTGTCTAAGGCATGTGAATGACCGTGTATCAAGCGTATCCACACTATATATTCTACCCACCTGCTAATCACTTAGTAGCCATCTAGGCTATCCGATTGGCTGATGTAGCACAGTGCTAAAGTTCAAGTAATCCTTATTTTGTTTCGTAATGGCTCAAAAGCCCACCAGTAGTGATGTTGGCCACCAGCAGCTGTGCTGAAAAAAAGCTGTAAAGTGCTTCCTTTAAGTAAAAAGATGAAAGTTCTCAAATTAATAGGCAGGGAAAATATATTATATACTGAGGTTTCTGTGGTATACAGTGAGAAAAAAACTTTATCTGTGAAATTATGGAGAAAGAAAAAGTAATTCCTCCTAGTTTTGCTGTCACCCTCAGGCTGCAAAAGTTACAGCCATAGTACGTGGTAAGTGCTCAGTCAGGATGGAAAAGACATTAAATCTGTGTATGTACGTATTGGAAAAAAACAGGACATGTAGGATTTGATGCTATCCTGGTTTCCAGCATTCACTGGGGTCTTGGGACATATGCTCCATGAGTGAGAGGGTACAACTTAAATATTTTTATGTTCAGAAACTTTCGGTTGATTAAGGCCTGCTATGTTTGAGACATTTGATAGTTGCTGTGACAGAAGCTAAAAAGCGTAACAGCAGACTTTGATCAAAAATGCCTGCTATCTAATTGGGAAGGCCAGCATATGTGCAGGAAGAGTTAGCAGAATAATTAACAATGTGGGGATTTAATTCCTGGGTGATAATTGAGTGGTGGTGCGGAATTGACAAGAAAGATAACAAGGCTTGGGGAGAGGCGCTGAGGGGTGACCTCTGCCTGACTGCCCGAGGGCTAAGCCAGGGCCGGCTCCAGATGTGCACGGAGGAAAGGAGCTGGGCAGGGTGGGACTCAGCAGACTACTGGAGTGTAGGGGCTGGAAGTGACCAGGGCTGCTCCTGGGTGTCTGGAGGCAGCGGAGGGAAGATGCCAGTGCCTGTAATTGAGTGCCTACTATGCACTGAGCCCCACTAGGTGCTTCTCACAGTAATTGTAATTTTCTTAACACCCAGGTAAGGGAAGTCTCAGAGAGGTATAGTGGCTTCTCACCGGCACAGTTATTGCTAAGTGGATTTCAGAGCTTTTATCAGAAGCCAGTTTTGTTATATTCCAAGATCCTATTTCCAGTTGTTAGGGGCTCAGTTGTGTCCCTCTCAGATTCATCTGTGGAAACCCTAACCCCAGTGCCTCACAGGGCCTTTAAGGAGGTGATTAAATTCAAAGGAGGCCATTCGGGTGGGCCCTAATCCAATCTGACTGATGCTGTTATAAGAAGCGGACATTTGGACACAAAGAGACACCGAGGATGTTCAGGCACAAAGAAAGACCACGCTAGGACACAGGAGAAGGCCGTCATTTACGAGCCGGGTAGAGAGACCTCAGGAGAGGCCAGACCTGTTAGCACCTTGATCTCGGGCTTACCTTCTCCAGAATGGAGAGAAAGAAATTTCTGTCGTTTAAATTGCTGGTCTGCGACACAGTTCTAGTCACAGCAGTACTAGCAAGCGAATCACTAACCGAGATGCCTCTCTACTGCTCAGGAGGAGCTTGAGGCCCAGCTCCAGTGAGGAGTCTTTATTCTGCAGTTGGGAAGCAATTATTGTAGATTTCTGGGTTGGGGAGAATTATGAAAAGTCATTGTGGAGACTTCTCTGGGGGAGGTATGTATACTTTTCATTCATCTCTTCAATGCAGTGAATAATTATAGAGCCCTATTTTGTGGCCCCTGTGATCATAGGAACCATATTCGTCTTATTTGTCTCTGAGCCCCACTTGCTCCCAGTGCTGCACCCAGAATCTGGTATGTAGTAGATGATCGACAAATATTGGTGAATGAAAGAGAAGATATGGGCCAAGCTCTAGGGATGGGGAACTGACAAGACCACACAGAGGGCGCCTTCGAGGAGCTTACAGCTTCCTGAGTATGAGGGCGGCAGCCAGCAGACAGGGAGTTCTGCAAGGTGACACTGGGTGAGGGGAGAGGAGTAAGTGAGTGGTGCTGTCCTGCAGAACTTTCCTGAAGATCGTCTTTATCCTTTCTGTGTGGCCTGGTGCATGTGGCTCTTGAACATATGAAATGCGGTTACTCTAAGAGACAAAATGTTAAATTTTGGGCCATTTTCATCTAAACTGGAGCAATGAACAGTGGCGGCCTTATCGCGCAGCGTATAATTAGAGGCCAGGGGAGTGCTGGGTGCTGGGCACTGGTGCCAGCCTGAGGTGACAGGGCTGCCACGGGGCAGTGAGGAGGGAACCTCAGCGCTCATCCTTAGGAGTGCCGCACAGCTGCGAGTCGGCACCCTCGGATCGCAAGTTCAAGCCCTGCGGCTGGGGTAACTTCGCTGCTTAGGAGACCCTGTCTTAAAATTAAGAAGGGGGGCTGGGGATGTAGCTCAATGTGAAGGCAGGCCCTGAACTCAATCCCGAGTAACACACACACGCACACGCACACGCACACACGAGTGCTGCACAGTCCAGCTTGCCAGGCTCTGGGGAGCAGGGAGCGCGCCCTGGCAAGGCACAGCCAGGAAAAAATCAACAGGGCCACGTGTCCGACCGCATCTGGGCACCAAAGGAAGAGAGGACTAGAGCTGGATAGCTTGGAGCTGGCCTGGGCGCGCTCCTGGAGTCTCCAGGGATCCCGGGGCTTCCTCGCAGACTCCCCGACCCTGCCCCCGCATTAGTGCTCTGACAGCCCGAGCTGGGGCTTCGGTGACTGGCGTCTCTCTTCCACCACTACCTGCCAGTTTCTTCAGATCGAGGACCTTGTAAAATCCTGGAATTCGTAGCATCTGGCGTCCCGCCCTTTCCTCTGTGAACATTTCCGGAATGTGTACAGTTGCTGGTGAGGAGAATAAGGTGATCAGGAGGAGCAGGTGGCAGAAGGGAGAGCTGCAGTTTGGTTTTAGACACAGTTCATGTTAGCTGAAGGCTGGAGGAGTCCCTAAATGGACGCGTCTGAGAAGAGGCAGGAATAAATGTCTGGGGTTGAGGGAGGAAGTGGGGGCAGAGATATAGATTTGGGGTGTCCTCTACGGAGGGAAGGCTGACACCTAGAAATTGTTACTTGGAGAAGGGTGGAGAGGAATGGGGAGGAGCAGAGCGGGGGACCTCACTCACATCTGGGGCGGAGGAGGAGGAGGAGGAGGAGGAGGAGGAGGAGGAGGAGGAGGAAGCAGAAGAGGAGGAAGAGGAGGAGGGTGGGAGCAAAGGGAGAGAGAGGAGCAGCCAGGTCTGCAGGAGGATCGCCCAGCCAGGGCAGCAGCTCTACCCAGAATGGATCAGTGGCGGGGAAATCAGAGCCGTCGGTGTGCCAGAGAGCATTAATCGGCGCAGCACGGGGTCAGAAATACATAACCGCAGAGCCGAAAGATCCTGGAAAATAGGGGCGGGGTGGGAGGACTCCCGCAGCGACTAAGCGAGCAGACGTAGTTACTTTGCAGGAGTGTTAGGTATATCTCAAGTTCATCTCAAGAAGAAAAACAAGCGTGCTTCCGGGAAGGCAGCTGACTCTTCGGCTCTGAGAGCCCCGCCTGTCACTTGCCGTTGAATTTCACTGACTTCGGACCGAAGCACGCACGCAGCTTCGGCTGCCCTGGACAAGCGTCTCTTCCGGGCGTGCTCCGGGTGCGCGCAGGAAGCGCCGGCCACCAGCCGCGTGGGACCCCGCGCAGCGCCCCGCCTGGTCCGCGGCCCGAGCTTCCAGCTCTGCACCACTGGGCCAGGTGGCCTTCCTTCCCGTTCCGTGACCGTGACACTTTGAATTCCTTCCTAGCCTTATTAATAAACACTTCAGTTCTGTTCCGTAGAAAACTCCATTGAAACGCAGCCGAACAAGCGCCGGCCTTTCCCGGGCACGGTTTCCACGAGGGGCCAATTGCGCCATCTAGTGGTCGAAGGAGATTCCACACCGGGTAGAAAACGTTTACTTGTTCATTTTGATGATCAATTTTTGTTTTATTAGATTATATATGTATATATTAATTTGAAATGTAAGCATGAAGGCACCTTCTTCCCTTTCCCGATCTTCAGAGGCCACGTGCTCCCCTTGGTCTTGCTGCGTATCTCCGTACGACACGCTTATAACACTTGTTGCTGATTTATTTTGGATATTACCTACTAACGCCCCACCACAGAGGATGGAAACTTAGCTCTATTTCTTCCTCCATCGCCCCAGCCACACACTGGTGCCCTTCCCATTTCTCGTTCAGAAGAGAGCTCTGTCATAGCGTTGGCTGGAAATCCTCAGTTTGAGTATTAGATCTATAAAGTTCTATTCATAGCTGATTTGTGCAGTAAAATTCCCATTTCCTTATCTTTTATTTGCTACTTTAATGTCTTTGTATTTTTTTCTCTTTGTCCCAATTCCTTGTTCTGGTTCTCCCATTGAACGTTTTGTTTTTGCTCTCACAGTTTAATTTCCAAGAGCTTTTCTTCTTCCATATGGTCTGGAAGCCCATTTTTGGTAGCATCCTTTCTATTAAAGTTTGCTTCTCCTTGGACAGTTTTCATTCACCCCAGATGCTGCTTCATGACAGCGAGTGTTTCCTGCAGGTGTCTGGTTCCTGGAGGAGGAAGCTCTAGGCTGTACATGGGACTTGTCAGGCTCCCTGGGGGATACTCTGGCTGAGCCATTTCATGGCAGATGCCATCATACTGGGTTTTCCTTTTGAAATAGTACGAGTCTCCAGAAACTACTATTTCCAACTCTTCCATGGATGATAGAGACTGACCACCGCCTGCCTTTTGGAATCAGGTTGGAGAAAGCTGGCATCTTGATGTTCGGCCTGGATTTGTTTGCTTCGTCTTCCTTTCTTTGGGGTATAATAAACCATCCTTACTGGTGTTGTGCGTCCCTCACTCCGAGGCCTTTTGCTTTCTTCTCTGTACAGAACGGGAAGGGCTGGGAGAAGCTTCTGCCTGGGCCGAGTCAGGGAAGGGTCTAGAGTCTTCCTTCCTAAGTGGACTCTTAACCCATCCACTTTCTTTTAACTACTTTGTTTACCTGCTCTTCCACATGTGGGCAGGCCACAGACAACTGCATCTTTTGGGATTTAGAAGTGTCAGTTGTGCTGGCTTTTCCTGGCATGCTGCAGTTTGGGTCTGGCATATCCCTCAGAGCCCCTGCATTAAACGCTGGATGTGCAGCTCAGTGCTCTGTGAGGTTAGGAAACTTTTGGCTGGGGGGTGTTTAGGTCACTGGAGGTGTTCCCTTGAAGAGAGTCAGGAAGCCCAGCCCCTCTTGTCCTCCGTCCTTTGCTTCCCAGCCATAAAGTGAATGGCTTTGCTCTGCGACATACTTTACTATGCTGTGCGGCCTCACCACACGCCCCAAAGCCCAAAGCCAACAAGCATGAACTGGATCTACCAGAACTATGAGCCCTTTTCTCTTCATGTTAATTATCGCAGGTAATTGTTACAGTAATAAGAAGCTGACTAACACCCAGAATAAGTGTAGAAGGCATATACTTTCAGGTTTCAAAAATGTCATTATTGTCTCCTCTCCAGATCTGCTTGCCTTTTTAGGGGGTGGGTGTGCTGGGGATCAAACTCAGGGCCTTGCGCTTGCTAGGCAAGCACTCTACCACTTGAGCTAAATCCCCAACCCCACCCTCTGCCTTTTTAAAATTTGCCATTTCCTGCACAGTATCATTTCACACTGGGCCCCACAAAAAGCCCTGAATTCAGCCTCGTGCAAACTCTGGACTCTCCTATTTCCAAACCTCTTGCTAACAATAAACGTCCTTATGAGTATTTCAGATGAGAGCCAAAGCAGAAGCATTTCTTTAACTCACTGTCTTTACTCCAAAGTCCTTCGGTTGTTTTTAAATCATCCATTCTGCAAACACTTTCTGACTCCTTCCTGTACGGATGCCTGCCCTGTGTGACAGCAGAGAAATACGTAGTTCTGGAAATTTCAATAAAGTGTGAACACAGCTAAGAGTTGTGGTTGGGTGTCTCCGTGGGAGTCAAGTTGGCTGCTGTTCAAGAGATCCCAGCAGGTGACACAGCTTATTTACTAAGGTCCCCTCGCAGGTTCAGACCCCTGACTTTCAGCACAGCCGTCCTGAGAACGCCCGTCTTCACCAGTTACAGTCCAGCTTCCTGAGATCTAGAGGAAAATGCTAATTCATGAATCAATATCCAGTGAGGTCTGTAATCGTGCTGGAAACCGGAACACACATGATGGCTCAATCAGCACATCTCTTCCTGCAGGGAGTGAGCTGGATGGAGCCAAATCACGACGGGAGTATTGCTAGGTGACCCGGGACTCCACCAAGGGTGTGAACAGCACCTGACTGAGCGCCTGTTGGTCTTGGACGCGGAGAAAGGAGGAAGGTGGTGCTCAGTGGGCTGGAAGGGTGCAGTCTGTTGAGTGAAGCTTGTCCTTTCCTGGAAAGTACTTAGTTCTCAGCATATCCAGGGCTGCGTTTTTCAGATCTATCGATTCACTCTTTCATGAAGACACAAAGGGCTGCAGACTCCCCGGCCTCACCCTACCCCCAGCTCTTCAGCCTCCCAGGCCCTTGGCAAAGGGAGATTTGGCTTGGCAGCACTGTCGCCATCTAGAGTGAGATGCCCTCCCCCTGTCTGACAGTGCATGTACGTGCAGGGGTTTGAAGAATCACACAAGGGGTCAGAAGATCCCTGGGGGGTCACGGAAAGACACCACTCTGCCTCCCTTTTAGCAACATCAAAACACACTCATGGGCCGTTGTTCCTGGAGACTCATCTTCCTCGAAGAACCCGGAGGTCGTTAGTCCCGGTGCCCTTTTTAAAGGGAATAAACCGGGTCCCCAAGCTGTCGGCGAGGGAGGTAAAGAGGGGCTCTTCCTCTGCAGGGGTGCACGGGATGCTGCTCGTGGTTTCTGCGTAATGAGCCAGGGAGGGCTGGGTGAGGCTGCACATGTGTGTAGTGGGGTGTCCCAGAAACCGGACATGCCCTGTATCACTTCCGTTCCAAGGCAGCAGTGCAGCAGGGATCAAGGACAAGGTTGTTGACCTGACCGAGAGCCACGGGGCCCAGGCCCACCCCCAGCTGTTTCTCCTTGATTGTATGGTCACACAGTAACCTATCTTGAGTGAAGGGCAAAGGGAGGCATTACTGTGACTGACTGGCAAGTGACGCCAGCTCCCCTTTAGCGAACAGAGTCTCCGCTGGGCTGTTGCTGCCCGAGGGTAGGAGTTATGGCCTCGTCCTGGTGCTCAAGCCCAAGTCAGGCCTCAATTATCTGCTCCTATCTCTAGAGAGCTTCCTGGCTACCCAGAACCTCTGCTCCGCAGCCCGCGTGGTTCCCAGGGCCCCTGGGGACACCTCAGTGTTGCAACTTGGGCTGGTACCAGTGGCCTGTCCGGGTCTGGGTGGAGGACTTCCTGGTCCCTGGTGATGTCTGACTTTGGTGTTACACAGTTATGGGAATGGATCTGTGTGTAGAGTCTAGCAGTTACGAGGCACGGCACCTGCTGTTGTGTAAAGTAAGTCTAGCTTGCCAGGTTTTCAAACCTGGAAGTCGAAACTCAGAAAGTTATGTAACCACCCAAGGTCACATTGCTATGAAGGGGCAAAGTCAGATTTCAAACCCAGAGTGTCTGACTCCAAGTTCGGGGTTTTTCCTACCACCCAAGCTCCCTGAGGCTCATTTGGAGGCTTTATTCTCCTACACGTTTCCCACCACTGACCCAACCTCTCATCACCCAGTTCCCTTGCACGTCACAGGGGCTGCAGGCGGCAGCGATGGGAAGTTGCTGGTGGAATACACTGAGGCCCACTCTCGGACTGGTCCCTGATATGGTGGGGAGGACCTGGTTTTGTGGTTCATCCTGAGCGCCAAAGACTGTCCCCCAGCATTAGCATGAGGGGACCTTCGAGCAACGTGGGGAGGCGGGGGCAGGTCACCACGGCACAGACAGACTGTTCACCTGAGCTAATGTGGCTGAAGAGGTGTCCACTTCAAGGTCGCTGGGCTGGTCGGAGTGTTCGTGCTTTGTCATTGTAGGTCTGGAAATTTCCAGAGTCTGGGCTCATGTGCTTGAGTCGGCAAGCCGGCCCCATGAGTACGTGTGCCTGGGCGGACCTGCCCATCTCTCACCGTCTGCTGGGCATTTGCCGGGTACACGGGCCGAATGGTTGGGACCATGCGAACTTGTTTGTCTCGACTTCTGATTTGAGGGGACATGTGTGAGGCCAGTGAGAATTGGGAAGAACGTGTCTGAGATGTGGAAATGAAAAAGTCTAGAAGAAACCCACAGGCCAGTGTGGCTGCAATGGAGAGTGAAGAGTCTCCTGTGAGCCTTTTCTGAATGTCCCCAGTGGGATTTTCTAGCCCTACAGCCAACCAGCTCCCCAGCCTGGGCCTCTTCCCTAAAAGAGGACACTGCAGAGGGCCTCGCTGAGGACGGGCTGAGAAGTGGCCCTACTAGAGGCCCCGGCCGCCAAGGTGGCAGCCTCAGCACAGGTGGTCAGCCGCCTGCCTTACCCCAGCCCATCCTTAGCCTTGGGAAGGGAGGCAAGGTCACCGCTCAGTGCGGTGGGGCCACACAGCCCCGCCTTTAGCCTGATGCCCACTGATGTGCGTCTCTGGGCTGGGATGGCCATCCTGGTCTGTCTTTAGCCAACAGAAACTCCCAACAGAGAACGACACAGCGCTGCCAGCCCTCTGCACCCGCAGATCCTGCAGCCCCAGAGTCTGCATCCAGTCATCTAACCAACTGCAGATTGAATTATTTTAAAAAATTCCATCTGTGAGGAACATGTACTGATTTTTCTTGTCATCACTCTCTAAACAATACAGTATAAAAACTATTTACACAGTTCTTACATTGTGTTTGGTGTTCTAGGGCAGGTAGAAAGGACTTGAAGTGCGTGGGAAGATGTGTGTAGGTTTCTTGCAGGTCCTAAGCCATCTTATATACGGGGCTTGAGCGCTTTGGATTTTCATCTCTGAGGGAGCCCTGGAACCAGTCCTTGGTGGACACGAAGGAGCAACAGTGTAAGGACCTTGCACGTCACAGCAGACCCCATGGAAGGCACAGCATGCTCTGCGGGTGTCGCATCACCGCTGGGGCCACAGTAGGAGAAAAAGGAAATGCAAGGGGCCAGTGGCAGCTGGGCAATGGATGCCTGGGCCTGACCATCAGGGAGGCACCAGCTGGAGACCTTGGAAATTTTCTCTGGTGGTAGCTCTTTGCAGCGAAGCAGCCATCTGGTGTTAGAGGGTTGTCGAAAAAAAGAGGAAATATACTTTTAGCCCTTCCTTTCTCCTCCCTCCCTCCCTCCCTCCCTTCCTTCCTTTCTTGCTTCTTTGCAGTCAGCTTCACTCTTTGTAGCACTGAAGCGCCAGAAACTCTGCAGGATACACTCTTGGAAGAAGAACTCTTCTAGAACTAGCAAACGAGTCATGCAAATGCACACCGAGGGATCTATGGATGGTTTAGCATTTGTAAACAAAGCAAAATAATACAAAGGTCACCTCTAACTTGATGTGAACCACCCTGAGTTCTAAGGGGCATAAATAAGAACCCAGGTCTGGAATGAAGTAGTGACGTCCCTGGGCTGGTGGAGTGGACCTGTGGAGTGCCAGACCCCAGGGGCCCAGTTTTTAAGAAGACCCTAGACGGGCTCCAGCATCTGGGTGGTGTTGCTGACGGGGAAAGCACAGGGCTTGTGGGCAGGCCAGAAGTAACTTCTAAATTCCCTTTCGGTGCAGGGAGTTTGCGAAGCTGTGAACCTCTCTTCCAGCCTAAGAAGGCAGCGGCCTGGGGAGATGGCGGTGTAAGGTATTTTGTATTGTCCGTCTGACATCTGGCTATGAAAACTACTGGAACAGCCAAGGTCACAGAGGTACAGTCTGAGCGTAGCTGAATTCAGGACATTTCAGGAAGGCAAGCAAGGCTCCTCCAGGACCTGATCTTGCTAAGCCTGCCCATCTATCTCTAAAATGAGAATTTCAAAAATAACTCTCTGTCTCCTTCCTGGGCAGAAGAGGCCCAGGGGAAGAGTAACATGCAGGTGCCTGTGAAATGCAGGGTGGGAAACAGTCGGTCGTGTCTACCTAAGGATCTCCCCACCAGGTCCCGCCTCTGCACTTCTTACGCGGAAAACTACCACAGGGCAGCCCCTCAGTAGAGAAATAAATGCGGAAAGGAAACAAAGGAATCCTGACTCTATTCTCTTGTGAACTCTGGGCATGTGAACGCTTTCCTGTAACGGCAGACCTCGGAGGACCTGTAGGGCTAAAAGCTCACAGAAAACCCAGAGGTCGGCCATCATACACAGTCTGCATAAAGAGAAGGGCCTGCAGTGGTTTTCTAGTCATCTCCAAAGCTGCGAGATGGAAAAACACCGTTGCTGCTTGGTGTCGGCAGAGTGCTGGTTCGGGAGAACTGAGTGAAGTCTGTATAGTCTCTCCAGCATTTCTGCCAGGGAAGAAGGCCTCCGGGCACAGCCAAGGGATGGCGTCCATTTCTGGAAAGCAGAAGGGATGGTGCAGCCTCCTGGCACCGTCTGTCCCTCGTGTAACTGCACTTTCTGACTATCGTGAGTGACCAGTCCCTATAAATAACATGTTGTGAGGCTGCATGTATGAGAAGTGGGTTTACAGGGTGTGTTCCTACAATGTTCTGGAGAAGGCAAAATGTCCTATCTGACAGACGTGTACTAGAGATACCAAAATAGGAAATACTCTCTGTAAATATGGAGTTCTGGGACACCATAGCAAAACACCTCAAGGTAGGAAATTAAAGAAACGAAGAAAAATGGTAAGCATCGGTTATGGAAAGACCCGTTACTCTGGCACTCCAGGTGTTTGTCCCTTCCCCAGAGAAAGGCAACAGTGCCGTGCTGAGGGATTTCAAGGCTCAAAATCCCAGTGGACACGGCGTATGTTTCTGCCATTTTGTCCTCCCTTGCTCTTTTCCTGCCTCATCTATCAGCATGTGTTCTCCTGAACCAGCATCTCTTCACTTGTGCGTTCTGATTTTTCTCTCTGGCCTCTAACCCACTTCTTCTTCATCTACTCGCCACCTTCCAAGGCCATCGATTCTAATTCTCCCTTCCTGTAGTGCCTGGTCTGAACAGGACCCTCAAGAAGCTTCCAAACTTTTCCAGGAAGAAGTAACATCTTCCAGGCCTTTGTAACACTTCCCAGGTATTTATGCTTTTTTGTGTTTGTGACTGTCTTCTCCTCTATGAAATATCAAACACTTGGAGGGCAAGGACCATATTTTATTTCTCTTTGCCACTCGTAAATTTACTAGCTTGGTGCTTTTTGCTTAGTAAGACCCTCAACAAGCTTTAGACCAACTAAGTGGAATCATCAAACTCCTCTCTTGATTCAATCCTATCTTTTTTTTTTTTTCTTTCCTTTTTTGCAGTGCTGGGAGTTGAACCCAGGCCCTTGCACATGCTAGGCAAGAGCTCTACCACTGAGCCACAAGCCCAGACTTCTACCCCTTTTTAAAAAAAATCTCTTCAGCTTTTCCCTTCAAGCGATACGCTTTCGTCTTCAGTGGCAGTTATTGTTTCGGAGGGAAAACATTTCAATTCTTGCATATACTTTCTTAAGACCTTTCCATGGTGAACCATGTATAAAAACAATGCTCTTGCCTTCTCGTCACATTAGCTCAGATCATCCACACATTCAGATTTGACTGTCACCCTTTGCCCAGGCACTGGCTCAAAGAGGAAAGAACCTATTCCTGCCAAGGGTCCCTCCACCCTGCCCCATTTAGGACCTCAGAGGTCCGTGGGGGTGAGGTGCTCTGCTTGTGGTGAGGTCTCCATGGCTGCCCTTCCTAAAACAGAGATGAGCTCTTCTCCGCGGGCTCACTGTCAACAGAGGCCTGGATCCCTTACATCTAGATGGTTAGGGGAAGTAAAGATTTCCACGTAGTCTCACCATGTCTGAGTAACTTGTTCTGCAAAATGCACAAGACTGTGGTGGTGAAAAGTCACCTACCAGGAAGTCTAATGATGCAAACAAGTTGGTTCTTCCTGTCCGGCTGCCACGGATGGTTCTATGTCACTCAGTGCGGCTCTTTCCCTTGGAGATAGAGGTAAGAAGAGGGAAATATTTTCTACGGGAAAAAGCAAAATAAAATCACAGCCATGTGGTCCAATACTGAGCACCAGCCTTGGAGGCGTGTCCCTGAGAAAGGGCCCTGACTTCCGGCACATGTTCAGCAAGGCTGTGTGGCAGGCAGTGGGGTGAGACGACCAAGACTGGCGATGACAACAGCAAGACTGGGGGATTTATCCACCTTTCCTTTCACCCAGCAGTGTTACTCGGGGTGACTTAGGGCACCGTTTCATCTCATTTTCTTACATACCTGGGTCTTTATGCAGCTATCACTGACTCATCCTGGAAATCTTCAGAACTATGAGACTCCTTCTAACATAACCATCGACAACTCGGTTGGTCCCATTTTCCCCGAGAGCGGCCCACCCCTCCCACTGGCTTTTCTCAGACTAGCTGGGCAGATGTCCTGAGTGGTGGTCCTTCTCCAGCAGGTAGGTAGCCCTCATTGTT
This sequence comes from Hystrix cristata, assembly GCA_004026905.1. NCBI lineage: Eukaryota > Metazoa > Chordata > Mammalia > Rodentia > Hystricidae > Hystrix > Hystrix cristata. The sequence continues at coordinate 34,405 of PVJO010009228.1, forward strand.
TCTCGCTCGTGCTGGGTCCTCTGTGCCTGGGATTTCTTGCATCCCATTTTCTTTTCTCTTTTTCTCTTTACGGTGTCTAGTAATTCCCAAGGGAATGATGTGGGCGAAGGAACAATTGAACCTTGTAGATCTGAAATTGCTTTAATCTACCTACGCATTTAGTTGAGGGTTTAGACTATGAGCATATCATTTTCCTTCACTATTTCAATTTAGAATCAATCCACTGCTTTTTGTAACAGATTGAGCATTCAAGTGCCCTTTAGGTTCATAATTGTTGCTAATTGTTTATGTGCAATATTTCTCTTGCTGCATCTCCAGTGTCTTGGAATTTCAAAAAAATTGGCTTGAGGTGGTATTTTAAATTTTTTTCTGTGTTCTCAGTAGATCCTTTCAATTTGGAACTCAGGAACTTTAATTCTGAGAATTGCATAATCTTTCCCCTTTATTTTTTATGTTCTTTGATTATGGAACTCGCGAGTACTATCTGGGTCCTCCAAGAATCAGATGCCAGGACAGGATGAAACACAAGGAGTTTTTGTTAAGGCAGTGACTATGGGAGAACATGGAGAGAAACCAGAGGAGGCTGGAGATGGAGCGTGAATTGAGGCATGTGAAACATAGAGGGAAGGAAGGTTAGAGCAGACACCTCTTAGTGGATGACCATTTTTGAGTCACATTTCTCTCCAGAGACTCATCTCTTTCAGGAACTGGCCATCTTTGCTGCTTCTGCCTCATTCAGAGGTGGAAACAGTCCATGGGTGTCTGGCCTCAGAGTGGAGGCGATGGTGGGCTTCAGTGGGGAGTTGGCCAGTTACCATCTCAAGGCTGCCACATTTTATCATCATGAAGATGTTAAGTCTACATTGATTCTATCCTTTTCTTTTCTTCCTAATGTTGCTCTTTTGAAAAAGGATACTGGGAAGTTTTCTTAGCTTTGTTTTACAATTATTTTTTTTCTGCTCTAATAATTTAAATTTCTAAGTGTTTTTTATTTTCATTCTTGGACTCTCCTTTTCTAACTTTCTGTTCTTGTTTCATGTCTATGATATCCTGTTTTTTCTTTGTAGATGTCTGGGTTTTATAAATTTATTCCCCCCTCCCAACTTTATGTCTGTTTGCTCCTGCTTTGTTTCTATTTACTTATATATGCTTGACTGGATTTCTGTCTTTCCCATTACAGTCTTGCCTCAAATGTTTGATGAGCAAGCTCACTGGAAGTGGTGAGGGAGAGACTGTATTTGATCCTGCTGAGTGGAAGGACCCTCAGTCATCAGAACCGAGTGGTTTTTCCTCTCAAGCTCATTGAGTTTTCCTAAAGAGGACTTGGTGAGAGATGAGTGGAAGACGGGGGCTGGGAGTCTCCCATTTAGGGGTTCATTTCTTCACACAACCTCAGGTACTCTTTGCCTCCACCCCACTATGTTTGGAGAACCCAAATTCACACTCTTTCTGGTAGCCTTCAAATCCTGGGTTGGGAAGCTGTTTCCTGTAAGGACTTTCAGCCAGGTTTCTTGTCTCTTATCCACACATCGGCCCTACCTCCCTCTTTTTTGGGAGCTTGCCCCTGCCCTCTGCTGGGTTCTCCTGCCCAGACCTTGGGCTGCATTCTTGAAGCTTTTGTCTCTTCTTTTGTTTCCCAGCTTCTTAAATTAAAAAAAAAAGTCTTGACTTTTTTATTTCTTTTCTTACTTTTTTGCCTTTGTGGATTTTTGCGTTATGGTTTTGTTCCTTTTTTGTGTGTGTGTGGTGCTGGGAATCGAACTCAGGGCCTTGTGCTTGCAAGGCAAGCACTCTAATCACTGAGCTAAATCCCCAGCCCTGTTCCCATTTTTGTTGAGGAAGAAAAATAAACATTTGCTTACTTCATTATATTATTATCTTTTTTTTTTTTTTGACTATGAAGTTCAGGCTGCCTTGAACTCTCCATGTAGCCCAAGTTAACCTGGAACTTCCAATGATCCTCCTGCCTCAGCCTTCCAAGTGCTGGGATTATAGGTATGCCCTACCATGCCTGGCACCCCACTACATTATTCTAAGATTCTTTCATATTTCTTCCCTTATCCCCAAAAGGGTGAGCTCCAGGGTTTGCACAGAATATGTGTCATACCACAAAGTCTACAGTCTAATATGGTTTTTAACTTCCCAGAGCTGAGAGAGGACAAAGGCTCAAACCCTCATTCCAGGACATTCTATCTACCTGGTGGATACTTGGCCCCATGATGCAATGGTTGGAAAGTACCTGCTCATCATCTCTAAGTCTGAATTTGCACCCCAGCTTGGTCACATACTGAAGTCCCCAGAAGTGAGGTTTTCTTTCATCTCTCTGTGGATTGGTTAGAATCATGCGCATACCAGAGGTTCTAGGATGCACACTGATGCTGGTGCTGAGTCCTAGCACAGACCGGAAGCTCCCTCCCTCTGAGTTTCTCCCCTTCCTCTTTTTGACCAGGAAAAACTTGCTTTAGTAGCTTTCCTGGGATTGGTTGCATTTGCCCGTGTCATCCGAATGCACCTCCCACTTGTCCTATCCAGAATTTGGTCCCACTTTGCCAAGTCCTGCCTGCTTTCCCTGCCATCTGTTCCCACACCTGCTCCAGGGGTCTTGACCCTTGGAACCTGTTATGTTCTGTCCTTTGTTGTATGAATAGGGATATCCTGCCTTCCTCTAAATCAGACAGGTAGTTCTGGGGACTTTTGACTTATGCAAATGGCTCCTATTAGAATATTAGTCATGAATAGGACAGTAGTTTTAAAATGTTCCAAATTTCTTTATGAAAAACAAAAACATTCTTTTGACTTTGATCTTCATTTGGACATGGAAGTGGGGAGGCTCTGGGCTTATAGATATAAGTTCTGTCACTATTGCCAGTGCCAGCATGGTCTGACAGCACTGGGAGACCAGGACAAAGCAGGAAGCAGAGGAGAAGCCTTGCTCCTCACTCTGCCGCCAACTGCTGCACCGAGGCCGACTCAGTCTTGACCATGGAGGTGGTAAAGCAGCAAACGTGTTGGAGCTGGAGCAAATTTTCTCCACAAAGACAGTGTGTTGGAGAACAGATCAAGAAGCTATGATGCTAGTTTTACGGAAGATACAGTGTTCCATCAGGTCACATGTCTTCATTTCCTCATTATCACTAAGATTTGTGGAACTGAAAGAACATCAGTCCTGCCCTCCCTGTTGCTTAGCAACAGCCTATATCTCATTCCCAGCAGGTGTAAAGGTGTCCAGTTTTGAAAGTGGGGGAAAAGCGATGGGGGACAAAGGTAAGATCATTACCTGGTTAGCACAGTGATGAGACATTTTGGTGCCATTGTGTAAGCGGTACCTGTCCTCCGAATGAATGAGACAGTGATGACGATGTTTATTTTCCTCCTTTGGGGTAGGTGGTGGACTTATTGTGGTCAGCTTGAGCAGGGACGCCCAGCTGGACTGAGTTGGTGGGGTGCTGGGTGTAGAGGATCCACCTGAGGATTATTGCCAACAACATAAAGGAGAACAGGAGCAGAAGACAGGGGCCAGCTGTTTCCCAGGGGAAGCTCTGTTGTGACTGATTCTCCTCAAGGGGACTCAGCTGTTTTTGTCGCAGATGGAGCTCTGGGCCTTGCTGTCATTGAGGATGGCTGCTGTTGCCTCAGGGGAGCTCTGGTCTTCATCTCGGCTGCCAGCATCGTATCCTGGTTCCAGTAAGGATTTCTTCAGCCTTTTAGTGCACACATGGATGTACACAGGATAGTGCCGTGGGCTCCCAGCCCTTGATTGGATCTTTTGGGTCTCCAGTGTATAGATAGACATTCTGCACTCTTCCTGCATTTGGCTTGTGTGTGTGAATGTTGTAACTTGTACTTGTCCTGTATTAAATCTGCTCTCTTGCAAACCACTGACTCTAGAATAACTAATACAGGGTATATTCTGTACTGTCTCTGAGAGGTAACACTCACCTTGGAGAAATGTGTGTGTGTGTGTGTGTTTGCATTGCCACAATCTGCTGGATAACTCAGAGGATGGAAAGACACACCTGCAGCTCACATGGGTGGGGAGACAGAGCATCCTCCTCCTGGGGCTGCTGCTCTGGACACTGGACCGTGAAATTCCTTTCTGGAGGTCTTCTGTGGCACCCCAGTGTCTCCTCTGCCAAACTCTGACAGTTCCCTCTTATGTGAACAGCCCAGCATGCCGATCCATATTTTGATGCAGACACCAAGATAGGATCAAAAGTGCAAAGATCTTGTAAGGGGAAATGCCCAGGTGAGAGGAAATTGGGAGGAAGCCGGGAGACGGACCCTGAGTGAAGGAGAGAAGGAGGGCAGGTTAGAGGAAGTGTCTTAGACTGCCGTGCAGTCTCCAGAAGGCTCTGCGTGGCCATGCAGGGGTTCTGCAGCCAAGGTCACCCTCAGAAGAGCCTGCTTTTCCCAGAGGAGCCTCCTTAGCTTGCTCTGCACTGAGTCACTTCAGAGTAGAGCAGCCATGTGCTTTCCCAGCGTTTGGAGATCTGCAGGGTGCATCCTTGTGGCTCCACTCCAGACCTGGAAGATGGACTGCTTGGAGTTGGCGTGGGTGGATTCTGGGATTCGTGAATATCCCCCTGGTGGGGCTGGGAGACCGGGAAAGGTAAGTAGAGAGCCTCACAGCAGTAGGTTGAGAAAGGAGGTAGTTCTGAAGAAAAGAATGGCCCTGAAGACAGCAGAAGCAAGGGTGGGGTCCCCAAGGAGACCTTGGGTGGGAGTGGAAGTTTGTACTTAGCATGAGATTTGAATTTCTCCTCCTGCTGTTTTCCCCTCCCCTTATGGTATAACTGCTTCCTGGTAAAGGTCTCTTGCAGTCAAACTTCACATGGGAAATTCTACCATAAATGGTTTTACTCACACCTATGACTCATTCTATTTGTGCTGCTATTACAGAATATGGGAGGCTGGGTTATTCATAAATAACAGAAATTTATTTTCACAGTTCTAGGCTGGATAGTCCAAGATCAAGGCAATGTGGATTTGGTGTTTGGTTGTCTAGTGAGTGCCTGGTCTCTCCTTCAAAGATGGACCCGTGAATGCTGCATCTTCACAAGGCAGAAGGCCAAAGTACAAAAGGGAAATGAAGCTGTGTCCTCGCAGAAGACAATGAACCTAGTCCATCAAGTCTCTCAATAAGGACCCTCGTGTCATCTCAGGATTTAATCACCTTCTAAAGGCCTCACCTCTTAAAACTACACAACAACAAGACTGTAGCAGCCTATTATATTCTTTGTACTTCTCTATGATGCTTGGCTATAAGTGTTTGAAATTAGATTTCTTTCTCCCATGTAACTTTGCATCAGTTCCCACGTTGCCCTGTCTGTGAACACCATGACGTATCAGCTCTGTGGAACACAGTGGCACCGGAGTCCCTGGCTTGTGGTCTCCATGTCACCTCACTGCTTGCTTGTTTCTCCTGTTCTTTTCCTGGCTTCCCTCCTGCGAGAAGGGCGGTGTCTCATTTCACTAGGCAGGGAAGGAGTGTTGGGCCTGCCCACATACACCTGCATGCAGGGAGGGCTTGCTAAGAAGACTGTTTCTCGATGCCTCTGGTAAGGGATCAGCCATGGAGTGTGGTGGTTCATGGAAGACACGATGAGTTGGAGGAGCACAGGGCGGAGGGAGCTCCGAGGGGATCAGAGACGAGAAGTCCTTTCTCTAAGTCAGGACCTCAGACAGATGACCACAGGGGTTGGAATGCACTGAGTTTCCATAGCGTTTACTCAGTGGCAAGCATTTTACCAGATTTCTTCCCACCTCAAGCTTCTGAAGGCAGGCGAAAGGCCAGGTAACCAGCCCTTGGCGACACACCTGGTGAAGCAGTGTTCAGCTCTGGTCTGTCTGTGACAGGCTGTGTTAGAAAGGTGTACGTTGTCTTGTCACCACAGCAACAAATGAAGGGGCAAAGGAAGGTCAGGTCAGTGTGACCATCGAAGGCTGCGGAGTGAGTCGCTAAGCAGGTGTAGCTTTGGAGGGGCTCCTTGAGGATCCCCAACTCCTCACCTTGGAGCACCTAGCCTCCTGTGTACACATGCTCAACCTCATGCATTTGACATGGGTACCATCACACAAATGCACTGGCCTTCCAGTTCCGAGCCACAGCTCTCCATAAACAATCTCTCTTAATTAACCTTGGCAGCTCAACACCTTTGGTGTATCTAGCCCATTTAACTACCACGCCTACTCTTGTTGGATCCGGTTATAAAGTAAACTATGATCTTTGAGAGCTGTTGCATACAGATGAGTTGGCAGCCGGTCTGAGCTGACCCACAGACATAAAAACCTACAAGGCCCCGAATGCCCTTACTGGGTTACTCGAGCTCTTGGATTCAAGGTACAAGAACTCGCACACATCAAGGATCTGGCTGCCTCTTTGGGGACCAAGAAAATGAGTTTTTGTCTCCACGTTCACATTGGCAATCCATGAGGTAAGAGGAGAAATGTCTCATTGTCTCTTTGCAGGAAAAAAAGTATTTAATTCTTGTGAAAATTTAGCCCTCTTTCCCCCATTTCAAAGCTAGACAGACTTGTCCATCCACTCCCAGGGAACAAAAGTGTGGTTTTAATCCTCTCATGGGGTGCTCTTGATCTGCTGGTTACACATGGATTACTAGCTGGGAGCTTTATCCTGTCTTCCTGGGGCCACTTCACAGTCCCGGAGCTGGGAGGTGGTTGAAATCCTTGGTTGTGTCACTCCTAGTTTCAGAGTCTCTTCCAGGCTGCAGAGATATGTGTAGAGTATCTGTGGCTGATGGCATCTTCCAGTTGCTGCAAGACCTTAATCCACAGTGGAAGCTACTCAGATTTGCCCTCGGTAACACAGAGGGGAAGGGTGTGGGTGAGGTCTGCCATTAAAAGAGCTCATCTGCAAAAGGCAAGTTAGTAAAGGCATTTTGCTCACCTTCTCCCAGACTTTACTTCATTCCCTGAAGTAGCACTGTATGCAATGTTGCACCGTTCTGAGTCAATTCAGTCGGCTTTCTCAACATTTGGTGAGCTCCTGAACGATTCCTCTGACAAATGCTCCACAGCAGGGATGCCGGGGGTCTCCCTGAGCTCGGACACACACAGGCTCTTTCTCCACGCAGCTGTGACTCACGGGCTCTGTGCTCACAAGAGTTGGTCACAAGAAGGTGGTTGTTCGCAATTGCCAACCTTTAGGGAAATGGGGTTTCTCCCACTTTAGCTGGGTGAAGGCCAGAAGGCCTCGGCTGACAAGGGCACGCGCAACACCTTGGTGTTGGAGGAGCTGCCCAGTCCTTGCGGACCCCTTCAGTCTCAGCTTGGCTTGTGCTGATTTGTGTAAGTGACACCCTCTAAGTCAACTTCAGCTTCTAGAAGTATGATGGGCTAGGGGTATCTGGGTAAGTGTGGGCCATCAGAAAAGGTTTTCTTTTTTCTTCTTCTTTTTTTTTTTTTTTGTCTTTTCTTTGATACTCAATTCCGGAACATAAATTTCCTTCTGCCCCAAGAAATCCGTGAGATCAGTTTAAGTGCAAGACTGAATTTACAGAGAAGCAGAGTACATGGATTGCCTGTGAAGAGTTCTTGGGCATTCAGCACAGCTGGTGGCTTTTGGTTTGCTCCAACTTTTAAATTTTTAATATAAGATGCTTGTAATGGCCAAATGTTCTGCTCTGGAGAGGCAAGACTCAAATTCCTCCATGCATGTCACTTTCCTTTTCTTAGTGAGACATTTTTGGGTGCTTGGTTACAGATCTACCCCAGACCTTTTCACAGCTCGGTGATTTTTCCAGGATTCAGCTGTGACTCACATGCTTGGCCTCTTCTTTGCCCCGTGGCTTCCATAGATTGAAGGGCTCCTAATTCCTTCCCATAGAGCTCGCTCTGTAACTGCTTATACATCTCGGCAGTTTGATTCTATGTTGAATTCACATTCAACTCCCTTGTGCTCTACAATTTAAGATACTATTGATGGCTATTGTTCTTCTCTTCATTCACATCCTTCTCATTAATACTAATATTATGCATATAGCTTTTGTCTTTATTTGCCTTTCCAAGCTTGTAATAAACAAAATTCCAATGTGCTGGGAGCTATACTGGGCCCAGAGAAATTGTTTGTAATTGCCAACCGTGCTTTGCTGTGGCGCCCTGGCATGGACAGTCTAGAGGGTATTGCATAGGAGAGATGCCATGATGATTAGAGACTGCTGCCCAGCAATGTGGCCACAGTCTACTCGCTAAATGCTTGGGGCTGTACATTGTACTCTGCCGACAGAAGACTTCGTGGTAGCATGATCCTAAAAGCCCTGGATAGGTGGAGGAAGAAAATGCCAGAACAAGGAAATGGCATTGACAAAACTGTACTGGCATGCAGGAGACCATGGCATATACAGGAAATACCAAGCCTGTGAGGCTGAGGGCGGCAAAGGGGGTGGAGGAGAAGGTGTACAAGACAAGGCTGGCTGCAGAGGGTGGTGATGAAGGGCCCTGTCCGTGATGCTGAGGGGCTCGGCAGTATCTGGCAGACAATGCGAAGCTGTGGTGAGATCCTAGTTACATCTGCCAAGTGCAAGGTGGGCTGGAGTGGGGTAAGACCATTGCCCCAGACCAGGGGGGAGATCGCAAGAGGAAGAAGGCATGAGATCCTGCAGCTGGCTACAGGAGACAGATAGGATGAAAAGGAGCCTGAGGTGTGCCAACATCCGCAGAATCTACATGACGAGCACACTTCCTATGGCAAAGAGTGTGTTTTTTACACTTCACCCCAGCCTTGGCCCTAGGAGTCACCGGAGTGGAGGCCGTGGCAGGTACAGAACTTTGCCCTCTCTTCTGCACCCCTGAAAAGCGCGTGTTTGGCGAGAAAGTGAGACTTCCGCACAGTGACACTGTCACAGCCAGTGTCTCCTCCCCTCTGGGTGCTTGGCTCTCAAAGGAGGCACTGTCTGGATTTACAGCCAGCCTGCTGCGTGAGTCTCCGCTAACCCGCACTGTCACCCCAACAGGAGAAAGGGCAGATAATGTGCTGCTCCTTATCGCGGCAGCCCAAGGTCAAGGTGCTGTTAGGAACAGGAATAGAACTGCTGAGAGCCAGTAGCCCTTCTCTTACTACTGTTCTCCTCAGTCATCGGCCAGTGGTACCCATGACCTGGACTGAGTCCGTCAGTGGGTTGAGGCTTTCCTGGGCTCATTCCTCTGAGGAGCTGCCCTCCTCAGTCCTCCCGTGCAGGGCGGCAAAGAGAGCCTGAGTTGGAGCCCCCTGAGTTTCCTCTTCTGGCCACCTGAGCAAGGCGGTGTTGGCGAGGCATGCTGGGCACGGGGACAAGGCTGTGGCACTGGGGTCACTGTCTCGGGCCCCACATGACCTCTAGCGCTGAGGGTTCAGGGTCTTGAGACCCAGGATGCCTCTTCAGCCTGCCTTACTTGAGAAGCTCGGGGCCCAGTCCAGAGCCAGGATTCAGGCTAAGAGTCCATCTTAGCGTTGCAAAGCCCAAGAAGCAGAATATCCCCCCATGAGTGAATTACTAGTGTTGAAATCAGTTTACCCAACAGCTAACTGAGGGTAACTGGACAGAAAGGTCAGATTTAACAGCTTTTGCTTTGGATGCTTGTTGTCTTCTCATTTCCCCAAATGAGCTGGGCATTTCGAAGGTGAGAACCACAGCCAGGCTAAGAGTGGAGGGAAAGCTTTAGAAAGGGATGATCTCTCTTCATTCTAGACCCAGATGTGCCTTGGCAAGTAAGATCGCTCCCACTCTACAGATCGGGAAATGAAAGTGCAGGACTGTGGTGGTGCAGGCAAAGCTCAAGGAGAGAGAACAGAGCCTTGGCACCCCCAGTCTGCTCTGTCTTCTGCAGTAGACGAGCCTCATGATAGTATTGGCCGTGCTCTGAGATGGAAAATAAGTGACTGACCTGTCCATGTGCTTTGGAAGCCTTCATGATCAAAAGAGAACCAGAAAAAACAAAAATCTTCATTAAAAAGGGATGAAGGAAAAATGAATGTGGAAACATATGTGGAAACACATAGACACATAGAAAAGCCAACGCTAAACCAAAAGGAACCTTAAGGATGAAAGGGTCCTAGGAGTGCTGCTGTGTGCTCGCTCCAGCTGGGGTGGCCGTAAGCCATCGCTGCTTGTGAAGGATCTTCAGAGAAGTTCACGCGGCCTTGACTCTTCCAGCAAACAGGAAAAAGGACAATGTCCAGAAACTCCCTGAGGCTTTTAAAGGAATTAACAGACAGAAACCAAAGATGGTGCAGGCAACAGTCAAGTGCAAACATTCCCCAAGTGTTGCTTCTCAAAAACTTTTGTAGGGACCTTAGCTGTCAAAAACTCCACCCAGTATCATTCTACTAAAAAGCAAAGCATGGATTTCGAGCAGTCATTGAATTCGGCTCACCCACTGTGTGGAGGAAGAAGCTGAGGCCTCATAGAAGGCAGTGAGCAGCTCAGAGGCCCAGGAAACATGTTAATCTGAATTCTCCCAGCAATGCTTTAGAGCAATAATTTCCTCACCCAAAGAATTTGTTTTTATTTTCCTGAATCCACTTCCCCAGGACACCACAGAATCCTCTTGTTTCGCGTGTGTCTGCCCCACGAGGTGCTCTCCAGGTAGTATGTTTGGTAAGCTTTGCATTCTAGCCAGATGCACGCGACCCACCTGTGCTTCTAAGACAAGATTCTTTGGAATACTCTGCAGTGCAAACCAGAACTTTCCATTTAGCTAGAATTTTCCAGCATGCGTGCCTCTCCCTCCCCTTCCAGAGCCCAGACACCCACGATTCTGGGCTTGGAGTCCGGAATCGTATTCACTGGTGTATAGCGGTGTGCCACTTTATCCTCAGGGAGTCACAGTTGGAAATAGCAGGTTCATATGGTCACTGCAGAATTGGAACAACCACAGCTCTCTCAGGTGATTACCCCTAAGGGAAGTCTCATGCTTCACTGCCCTTGATTAAATTCTTGAGAGCTTTCTGCTCTCTCTAGATCCGCCGTTTGTCCTTGAAGAGCTGGACAGAATTTGTCAACTACAAATAACTGTTAGCTTCTCACAGGAAAAGTTTGCATGAAATTTGGCCCCTAGGAGTTTGAGTCCGTTGATGAGATATTCGGAGAGATAAGAGCGATTTGAGGTCCATGCTTGGAGGCACAATCATCTCAGGGACCGGGGTATTCTGATGCTATTTGGGGGTTGGACCGCTGATGAATTATGCATAGAATATAGAGAGCTGGGGTCAGTTTCAGAGATAAGGCACAGACACAGTCATAAGGGTCACTTTCAAAGACCGCTGGGAAGTCTGTGTGGAGCTGGCTTGTGTAGAGGGTGAAGCCAGTCCCCGAGTCCCCCAAGTTTTCATCTCACCTGGAGGACAGGTGCGATGATAGGCACAGAGCTGCCCTGCTGCACACCAGAAAACGGACCACATGTATTTTAATCGACTTGCTTCTCAAACCCAGTCTGTTTCTAGGGCAGCCCCAGTGGGATGAGGTGAGTGAGGAGAGAAGGCTTGGTTCCTCTCTTGACTGCTCTGTCCTGTTGGAACCAGAAGAGGAGGGAATTGATGAAAAACCCTAACTCAAAACACTCTTCTGGAGCAAGTCCAGAAATCCCTTTAGAGTCTGAGGCTGTCTATGCTCCTTACTTTGCCCAGATCCACTGGATGTGAGAATTACGGTTTCCTCACCCAGCCAATGCAGGTGTGCACTGCTGTTGAGAGGCAGACAAGGTGAAGTTCGCTGGAGCAAGAGGCTGCTGAGAGGTGGAGAAAGACATACACAGAATTTAGGTTTAATTCGCCTTCTCGTTAGTGCGTGCCTTCCTTTGGTGGCGCGTCGCACAGCTCTGGTGGTGTCTGCAGATGTGAATTCCTGTAGATGAACGCCGTCCTAAGTACAGATGCTCCTCTGCTTACTGTGGGGTTGTGACCCGATAAACCTGCCACAAGTTGAAATGCATTTACCACAACTAACCTGCTATCTACCTTAGCTCAGCAACACAACTCACTGTAGACCACAGGTTATTCCTCTTATGACCCTCAGCTGGTCTCTACTGCCCAGTGTCCAGAGACAGTGTCCTGCCGTGTGTTGGTCACCCCGGGGAAAGGTCAAAACTCAAAGGAGTTCCACTGAGCAAGCAATGCTTATGAACCAACCACCACGAAGTTGAAAGATTTAAAGTAGAACCATTGTAAGTGGGGGCTGTCTGTCTCTGCACAGTGACTGAGGGGTGTCCGAGAGGGAAGGGCCCAACCCAGGCTGGACAAGAGCATCATGAGTGGAGCATCCAGCGCTCAGAGCACGGAGCGGGCAGATCCCTCCCCACCAGGCTGCCTGTCGCAGCCACAAAGAGAAGCTGGAAACGGGCCACCCTGGGAGAAGGCTGTCGAGGGTTGGGAGCTGAAGCTGCCTGTCATTTTTTAAAATTTATTTTTATTAATATATGTTTGCAGTACATAAAGATCACATTCATGGTGGGGACTTGGTACATGTACATGATGTATCTTAATTTTTTTATCACCTTCCTCTCCCCCTTTTCCCCTTTCTTTCTATTTCTTGGTCTCCTTCCATTTTGCAAAAGATTTATCTCCTTGTTTCCTATTATCTATTTTTTTATTTTGCTCTTTAATTTATTTATATTTTGGGTTTCTCCTGTAAGAGAAATCATGTGCTATTTAAACTTGTATGTCTGATTTATTTCACTCAACATTATGGTCTCAAGGTGCATCCATTTTCCTACAAATAACTCAAGTTTATCTTCTTTATGGCAGAGTAGTACTCCATTTTGTGTAAATGCCACATTTTCTTTATCCATCCCTCCGCGGATGGGCTTCAACCTTTAATTGTGCGGCTAGCAGCATGACTATATATGTATGCATGCCTGGGCTATGCGCCTGTAACTCCTGGAGAAGATACCTAGAAGGGGAACATCTGGGTCAAATGGACTTTCTAGTTTTAGCTTTTTGGAGCCTCTCCATACTGATTTCCAGAGTGGTTGTACTAGTTGACCTCCCCACCAACGATACAGAAGGGTGGAGCTGCTTTCTAATACGCATAGGAGCTGGTTTCTCCTTCCTCCTGGCGGTGAGATGACACTGGGTTGAAACCCTGCCTGAGAGGATTTGGGTTTGCTATCCAGTGCAGGAGGGTGTCTTGAAGCAGAAGTACGTTTCCCAAGAAGACGGAAGTAAGTTGCTGGAGACATTCCTTCTGCGGACCGGGCATCTTCATGTCTTTCTCGGTGGAGTTGCCTGTGAGCAGGGAAGGAGTTGGTGCTTTTGGAAGTCTGGTGTTCAGGTACCACAGAGTTGAGCTCCCAGTCGTTCCCTTAACCCTCAAGCTCAGGTGACTGTCTACCACATAAATGAGCCTGAGATCAATCACCAGGTACAAATTCCTGGACCAGGTTGTAGTTCAAGGGTCGAGAGCTTGGCTGATCTGTGAGAGGTGCTGAGTTTCATTCCCAACACACACACACACACACACGCACGTACACACACACACACACACACACACACACACACACACTCTCACCCCAAGCATAAAAAGCCTCAGATTCCCTTGCACCTTCCTTTATGCCCAGGCCCCAGGACATCTCTTCGCTCAGGGCATTTGCTTCTCCCTGCTGGAACATCTCTGTTTTAAATGCTCCTGTGCATGCCTCTGCATGGTGCATGGACCCCCTCTGCCGAGTCCCCATCCTCCATCTTGGTGACCATGGGCACCGCATGGGGAAGCAGCCCCGCGAGCCTTTGTAGCACTTCCCTCTAGCAAGAGCTGCAGGTGGAAGCTGGTGACACTGGAGTCCCTGCCTTTGCTGTTTGGCCATGTGGGTGAGGAGGGGCCAGGGATGCCCACAGCCAGACCACAGGAGGACTAACTTCTAAACACATGTGCAGTGAACACAGTGTGTGGGTGATTGGTGACGAGAGACAAAATGCTGAGATTCTTCTCTGGGTGAAGAGGAGGCAAAATCCCAGACAGAGAGATGTTAGTTCTGTCCCTGTGCAGTTGACATCTCCTCCCCGGAATTAATCAAAATAACCCCCTACACTGTGCATAGCATGCTTTTCTTTTCATAGTATCTAAGTAGACACAAGCGACATTGTCCTTATCTCCCAGGCAGGGAAATTATGGCACCAGAGCCGGGCCACACAGTAGCTATGTGACTGACCAGTGGAGAGCCAGCCGTGGTCCTTTCCTCTGTGCCAGGCTTGGTTTCAAAGCCACCCTGGCCCTCACTAGCCTAAGCAGCTCTCGACCAATTTTTCTTCTTTTTGCTTTCCTTGCAGGTGGCCCTTTGGGGTCACCAGCTTCCAGGCTGCTGTGTCTCCAGCTGATGTGGGCCGCTAGGACCCACCCTAATAGTGGCATAGAGCTAATTCTCCATTATCCGCTTGGTGACTTTTCTTCAGTGAGAATTCTCAGGAATCCCAGACTTAGTCACTCACGTCATTCCTACATTTAAAGGCTCACTCATTTCCACATGCATTTACAACAGTTCACACTACCGAGCCTATGAAGTGGCAGGAACTTATATCAAATAGATCGTCATTGGTTCTATTCTAAATTGTTATATAGGTCAGATTCTTCACTGGAAACCTGTCACAGCATCCCAAGTCCTCTCAGTTAAAAGTTTTTTCTCTGAACTCTTTTTGTCACAAATCCAAGTCACCTTTATGTAACATGTCACTTATTCACCTGAATTCTACCAAGCATGCCCTCGTTTAATCCCTACAATGGTCTGGAGAGGTAGATACCGTTATTATTGTCATTCGATAGATGGAGAAAACTGAATTTCGACTTGCTAGAGGAGGGCTCCTCCCAGATCTTGCCGGGGCTCTGTGCCGACTGAACTGCTAAAGCAGCCAGAGCAGTGACCTCTTAGGTAGAAGTCTTGTGGGGGGCAGAGTGTGAGCCCCCCACTGGGTGAGGGTCTCTCCCTGCTCATCTTGATGTAGCTGCCACCCCACGGTTGGTACATGATGCCCTTCTGCTGAGACTCTTCAAGGTCATTTATAGCTACTGTTTCTTCCTGTGCCCTTATCACAGTCTCTCATTGCCTTGCTTATTTGTTGCCTTTTTATTACCTGTCCAGCTCCCCCGCCTCCCTGAGTGTCGGCCTTGAAGATGCTGTATCCCAGCTCTTAGAAGGCTTCCCAGCATGTGACAGGCCCGGGTGGGTATTTATAGATGGGAAGAAAAGAAGAAAGAAACAACAAAGAAAGGCCAAACAGGGACGGAAAGAGGATGGAAGGAGGAGAATGGCTGGAATTTTCCTAGGAACCCCCCACCCCCCGTCTTTCCTCCCCTGCTGTAGACTTCTGATTGTATTCATTTCATGGGCAGATCTTTTGGGAACTTGTGTTGGAACATCAGAGTGGGACCTGAGCTCCACCCCAGCTTTCTTCAGGCGGGCTGTTTAACTTCTTTTGGGGCAGGGCTCAGTGGTAGAGTGCCCGCTTGGCGTGCACGAGGCCCTGGGTTCAATCCCCACCACTGTAAACGACAGCAAAACATCACCTCTCTGCATCTCAGTTTCCTTCCTTGTAGAGAGAGAAAATTTTCATATACCTATTTCAAGGGTCACTGAGAGGACAAAGGAAATAATTGCTGCAAGGCCACTATCACAGGTTGAGATACACGATAGATATTCAGCAAGTGTTTGATTCATTCCCCTGCAGTAATTTCATGCCAAGATGTCAACTTTCTAAGCCTAACCCTGCGAGTAGACTCAGCCCTGGCACCTTCAATCGCGTACAGGAGGTGGCCTTGCCATCGTGAGGGTCTTGCAGAGAATACAGCCTTTAGGACTGTGCTAGAGAAGGTCACATGGGGAGGGATGCATTTTCATGTGTTTCATCCAATAAGTAGGCCCAAAGTGGACATGTATCAGGCCAGCTCGTAGGCTGAATTCTAACTTTCTGACTCTGTGAATTTGGATCAATCTCTGGTCTTTGGTTTCCTCCGCTATGCACTGGAAATAATAGCAATAATGGCTGTCTGTGTAGTAACTGGAGTTGTTGGAATAGCCAGTGGAGTGGTTGTAACTGAAGTTTACCTGTGAAAAGAGCCCGGGAGTTCCATCAGTGGTTCTTATTGTTGATCTATCCACAGGGTGGGAGGAAAACCACCCGGACACTAAACTAGATTTAGGAGAACTTTCTGGAATGTTTATTATTTTCCAGTCACTTGACTACATTTTATTTCATTTCACCTTCAAACCCCTCTGAAAACTATGACTCCTTCCAATTTTTCTTTCATTCTTGGATTCACTCGTTGAGAACAGAGAGACATATGCCTGAAAGACATGTGCCATTCCAGGAGAAGTTAGTTGCTAATGAAACGTGCCAGTGTATTATTGAGCTGTTTAGCTGCTCTTCCTGCCGTGTTTCACTTCAGGGCTCACTGCCGAGTGGCCCTCCTCGGGAGTCAGGGTTTTCTCTGGGTCCTTCTGCTTGGTCCATAGTATGTGCTGCTTCTCTCTTGTCCAGGTTCTCTGCCTCATCAGTGAGGAGCTGCCTGCATTTCTTTTACCCTGAATTTCATCCACATTTTCTTCAATTTTTTCTAAGCTTTTGCGCTGATTACAGCTGCTTTTACAGCTTTAAAACTTCCAAGCCCTTGGGAAGTTAACAAATGCTAAAAACGTGTAATTTTTTGGTGTGCAAATGGTCAGGAACACATTTTTCTTACAGAAGTTTTCAAGCATAATATGGAATTCAGAATGCATGAAATAGTTGTGCCACTATTTCAATATTTGTGAAAATGTAAGCTGAGCTGGGCGGAGGGGGGCTGCCATAGTTACCCCAATGCTTGTGATTAGGCACCATCTCCCAGCCACGTGTCAGCCTCAGCATTCTCAGCATTCTGTGTCCACTCTGTGTCATTTTCACACCACCCCTGGTTGCTTGCTCGGTTCTCAGTTGAGTGAGGAAAGTAAAGTGTGAGTCCGGCTGCAAATTGCAGAAAAACAGCTTCTCTTTGTCCCCTGGCTGTCTCTAGCTAGCAGGTCCACAGCGACCCTGTGGGCAGTATGTGGGGTAAAGCTGCCCTTGCACATGCGGCAGCCTCTGCCCACTGACCTTCACTGACCACCACTCGTTTAAGAAATGCTTGCAGAATTTCTACAATGTTTCCGGATACTAATAACAAAGGGGGCAACTTTTGTGGAGAAAGCTTTCTAATAGAAGAGGGACAGACAATACGGAAACATGTAAAGCAACAGGTAAACAAACAAGATGACCTCTGGCAGTGAGAAGAAATGGAAGAAGCTAGGAGAGAATGGAGTGACCACCATCGCGCTGGAGACTGCCTCAGATGAGATGCTGAAAGGGAGGTTTCAAGGGAGCTGAGTGTTAGGTCACACCACAGTGTTGAGTCCTGAGGAGCCGGCCATAGGAAGAGCCAGGGTGGGGCGGTGCTGAGGAAGAAACAGCAAGTGCTCAGCACCAGGGCAGCACCAGACGGCACATTTGCAGAGCAGAGTCCGTGGGAATCCACTGAGCAATGACAAATGGGATGAATCAGGACCAGGGAGCGTGGCTGAATCCAGGTGCCTTGGGGTCTCCAGGTCCTGAGAACCAGGGTAGCCGAGAGAGGCTGGAGCAAAGTAGCAGCACGAGCTGATCGGCATGATTCTTCTTCCTGAAGCGGGGGATGTACCACGGGGGGCAGAGAGGTAGCAGACCGATCAATAAGCAGGAGATTCTCTAGGCCGACTGAGGAATTATAATGGGTTGGACAAAGGTGACAATAAAGGAGATGGACAGAAGAGGTCAGGTTGGTCCTGAGCATATTCTGCAGGAAGAGCAGACAGGACGTGCCTGTCGATTGTGTGTGGGGATGAGAGAAAGCAAAGAATCAAGATTTCCCTTGAACGAGTGGCTGTCCCTCTTACAGAGCTCGGAAAGCTCCAAATGAAGGGAAACACACATGAAGTCAGTTGTATTGGGGGCTAAGAGGGAAAAAAAGAGAGTACTAAGAAAATCTCTTTAGGAATTTCAACCCGAGACTTCTGTGCCCAGACGTGTTATTCCACGTGTGTCATACAGTGGCCTTCCCTCCCAACTCCCAACTCCCTTTCCCACTGTCTCTGCTCTGCCCGACAACTTGAGGGCAGAGACGCATCCCTCACCCTCAGACTAGAGGCCACGGTGTCCTCACTTGGCCACGGGCTTTGAGAGGAAGGCTAGTGGCAGGCCTTATGCACCAGGCCCTTGCTCCGGGTGCTCTAGTCTGGAAGACAGTCATGCTAACCTCACAGGAAATTCAATCAGTCTGGCACAATCGCATCTTCCTGGTTTAATCTAATCTCTTCATTTCGCAGGCAATCTTTTCTCTCTGATCCTTGGCCTTTTCTTGTCTTTTGTTAATTTATGCCTAGCAGCAGCCAGATAAACAAAGTCCTTACCCTCTGGGTTTTAAGTATGAGAAGATGCAGGTTCTAGGTCCCCCAAAGGAGCCCAGAGCCTGCTGTCTTCTCCAAGATGTTCTAGCGGGACAGCTTTCTTGGGGCGCCAGGGAGGACAGAGTGATAGGGAGAAAGAAGACTTCCCCAAACCTGGCAGATCCTAGCAGGACCACACACTCTTCCCTGCATTTTTCCCACAGTATATGTGAGCACTCTGTTGTTTGTCCTTGGGTTGGGCAGGAAGCCAGCTGCCTGCTCAAATCTAGACCTGGGAGTTAAAATGTTCACCAAATGCCAGCCCAACCTTCAGCTGTCCTCAGTCCTAATCTCTTCTGTAGGGCTCCTCAGCTTTGCTAAACAAGGAAGGAACATAATATTTCAGCTTTCTCTCCATTGGATTCTCTGCTGGGTGTTCCCACGCTAAATCGTATCTCAGCATTGTGAAACAGGTACTCTTATTTCCATTGTCATGGAAGACAACGCGAAGATTCCGACAAGTAATTTAGCTTGTTAAGGAGTGGAGGTTGTACCAAGATCTACACTGCTTTACAGCTTATCCCTTCACAACTGTTGGTCCGTGTTGGACCCCAACTTTGCTTTGCTAATCCCAATTTTCTGCCCTTTGCAAGGATGCCTTCAGCCTCAATGCTGGACACAGCTTGGAATACATACCCTCCAGGCACCGGGGCCTACAGTAAGCCCAACTGTGGGTCTCTTTGCCATTCTTTCTATCTGGTCTTCTTGGGATGCCTTGGGAAGGTGGGCTGTGCCAGGGTTCAAGTGGTGTCGAAAAACACCCAGTGCTGAAAATGAGTATGGTTACTAGAAGTGTGGAAGAGAGGAAAATAAGTCAGGAAACAGCATGCATGCTGGAGGGTATCCAATTTAGGTCCAGTAAGAGCAGCCAGGTAGACAGGTCAGGAAGAGGAGGGGGCGGGGAGGAAGGGAGGAACTTCAGTTGAGCTCCAGGGTCTTTATTTCTCGTTAGGCTTCTTAGTGACTTTTCTTTCTTTTTGTCTTCCAGCCTTAATTGATTACATTGGGAAATTGGCTCTCTAAAAGTCCCAGGAGGGCTGCTCTGTCATGCACCAGTGAGTAGCAGAGCAGTAATTCAAGCCTGACTCCAGCTTGTGTTTCAAGGCAAAGACTGGGGGAGCCTGCACGTGCTCTGCAGGTGACTGGCCTCTTTTCTTCCCTTAGGAATTGGGGTTTATAATGCGACAGGGCTGACCTTGAGCACCACGCCCCCCCAGCAAAAACAAGCTCTGTCACTTATTCGTGATACTTTAATATGATCTAGATGTGTCACCAAGCGGGTCACCATGCTTTGCATGAATCCAGGTGAGGATGCTTTTACTGTATAAAGTACACAGCCGACACAGAGGGGTGGTGGCTGGGTATGTCCTTGCTTGCTCTAGAGGGTAGCTCTTGTTCTGGAAGTATTTGAGGATAGCCAGCCTTACCTGTGAGGAAGGAGCCATCCTCTGGGACGCAGCCCTGGTTTTCTGTCGCTTTCACAAGAGACCCTAAATTAGGACACTGCACACCAGCTTTCCACTCAGCTGTCACTCAAAGCAGCAAAGTCTTGCCTCCAGTCACCTTCCCGTCCCGTCCTCTCTTGGGCGTATGTGGGATGAGAAGAAGGGAGAAGCAATGGGAGGGAGAAATGTGGGGTGCAAGGGTGTTTTAGATGGTCCTTGGATTCTGACTTGTCCGGGAGGTAGCATAAGTCTTCAGAAAGGCTCCAGTGGGAACTGGAATATTCATGCTGCTGACTCCAGGAACTCAGGAGTTCTGGACAAGGTAGAAAACAGAAATACAAGCAGCACTGAGAAAAAGAGAGGGCAAGGGCTGACTTGAGCTCCCAGGATAGAAAGAGAGAGGACAGCCATGCATGTGACTGGTTGCAGCGACTGCGTGTGGGAGGCCAAGGCTGTGTGAACGCCTTCTGCTTGCCAGCCTTGGCCTGCTGTGCTGGGAGGAGCTGAAGACCCGCTGCCACTCCCAAGAGGAGGAGGATCTGCCTCCTAGAAACCCAGCTCAGATTCCTAACTGTGGATTAATGATCCTGTGGAGACCTGGCGGGATGGATGGGTGGGAGGGGCCCATGGCCGCATCTCATCTGCTTGCACGAACTCGACCTGGACAGCAGTGATGGACGATCACAGATCCTGGGAGGGGAGAACTCTCCTCGCCTAGCAGGGCTTCTCTGTAAGAGTGAGGATACGCAGAAGAATGCTTTGCACATGCCCCAGGAAGAAAATAACTTTCCTGGGGGTGCAGCCACTTGCTAGGGAGAGGAGATGCCTCAATGAGGTCCTGAAGGAATAGGAAGCTGGGCAGGGAGGGAAGGGATGTTTGTGGAGTTACTACAATGTGACAGGCACTTTAGATGCGTATTTCTTCTACTGCAGCTTTACTGGGATCTGATTCCCATAGCGCAAATCTATCCACTGGAAGTGTACATCTGTGTTCTTTTCTCTGTCTTCAGACAGAAGTACAACCATCACTGCGGTCTGTATTAGAACATTTTCACCAGCCCCCAGAAACTGGGCAAACATTCATAGTCAGTGCTTTTTTACCTCTTCCTCCACCCTCTGGGCAACCACCTAACTTTCTTGATAGATTTGATATTTTAAACACTTCATGTAAAAGAAATCATACAGTCTCTGGCCTTTGATTTAGCATGATGTTTTCAAGGCTAGTCCGTGCTGCAGTGTGTGTCAGGCTCTCATTCCTTTTCGGGAACAAATAATATTCCATCGTATGGCTGTGGCACATCTTAGTGATTCACGGGTTGTTTCTGCGTTTGTGTGATGATGAATAGTGCAGCTGTAAACACTTGTGACAAGTTTGGTGTGGACACGTGTATATTTTATTTAATTCGCATAACAACAAAGCCGGGGCGGTCATCAGTTTATGAAAAACTGTAGCACAGAAATGTGAAGTAACATTTTGAGACCGAAGAGATTCTCTTGACTTGGTTGACCTGTAATAGAAGAGTGAATAAAAAGGAAACGATGTAGAATTTCATTGCGCCTTCTCCAGGTCATTATACACACGACTGGATAAAGAGAACGCAGGGAGAGCCTGAGTGAATGTGCATCAGCGGTTGACCTGTTGTAGCCTCCGCCGCGCTCTCTCAGGCGGTGGGTTTGGGGGCGCAGGACTGAGTTTGCCGGGCCCCAGCTTGCCTCTGCATCCTGAGGGATGTCCCTTTCCTCTTCCCCATCCTTGTTTCAGGGGTAAGCACAAGAATAGGTCAAGAAGCCCTCAAGTCTTTAGCTGGAGTAGCTGGAGAAGGAGTGAGTGGGACGTCCCTGTCCCAGTGTCCTCAATCTGAAAGAGTTTCCTAGGTGGGCTCTTCCTGATGACAAGGGGGCCGTGCCGACTGCCCGGAAGGAGAGCCTCGAGGAGAGCAATCCAGTGGGTGCCCAAGGACGGTTCAGTGGTGTGGAGCAATCGGGCCACTGAGCGGCCGGCTCTGCTTCCTTCTGGCCCCAGGGCTTTCCCAGAAAGCACCTGGACAGGGGAGGGTGGGTGACGTGCCGCCCCATTAATGTAACTCTGAGGGCCTGGCAGAACTCAAGCTCCGACTGGTAATCATTGACTCTCAAAGGTTCCCCGGGGGCATTGCACTAGCATCTACAGGAAGGCCACCTCGGCAGTGAATCCACCGCCCTGCTGTGTACCCAGAAGCCCTGCCCTTCTCGCCACCTTCCCAGGAAGCAGGATGCTAGTGCAGTCTGGATCCTGGTGTACAGAAGTCGGCAGTAAAGGCAGCATAGATAGTTAATGTGACTGGATCTTTCCATTGCACACAAGGGAAATTAGAGCCAGAGGTAATGTTACCAAAGGTGTTAACAGCTGGATCACTTCTTATATCCCAGGGCTGTCTAAGCTTTTTTTGTCTGTAAGATACACATGCATGTCCCCATTTTTCAGATGAGAAAACCAATGCACTGCCAGGTTATGTAGCATGCAGCATTAGCACTAGTAAGTGACCAATTTCAGATTAAAACTCCACAAACTCTCTTCTAATGTCCTGCCCTGGGACATTGATGGGGTGGCAACAGGGAAACTTCAAACATAAGCTAGAATGTGGGACTAGAAGGTGTTCAGAGTTCCCTCCCAAATCCATAAATGGTGTTCCGTGAATCTGTTGCCTGTGTATGCAGCGACACAGACACTAGTTTCCCATTGTCCACGTTGAAGGCATTAGTTGACTTTCTCCATTTTATAAATTGTCAGGATCAGAAATTTTTTTTTTTTTTTTTTAGCAAAGTGTGCTTGCTTACTGCAAGCTCAGTAGGTTCTGTCCACATGGAATTCATTCATTTCTGGGTTGGAAAGACTGAGTTGATGTAATACCAAACCAAACCACAGAGAACGAGAAGGGTCAGACTAATAGCAGGGTCCCTGCACACAGAATACATACGACTTTTTATAAACATTGAAATTCTCTCATTAAACTGCAGTGTCATTTGAGGTGGGCGGCTCCATATGTGAAATTCAAGAATAGTTTAATTTAAGAATAATGGTGTTAGAGATGTATCCTGTTTACAGAACAACCTCCACCCAAACACAGCTCTGTTACAAGATGAGCGAGCGGGAAAATGATTATTTGAATTGCATAAATTATTCTTTACATTATGAATAATCCACTATAGGATTCCTTTAAATGTCTAATAGCCCGCTGTGTTATGGAATATGACTTACTACACATAATTTCTGTTCACAAACCATCCTTAGGGAACAAATACTGGTTTCAATATAAGATAATATATCCAGACATGATACAATGATATTTTCAGTGTAGTGTTGTTTTTTTAAATAGCGATAAGAATAAAAAGACCATGAGACTAGTAGATCACTAGCGGATCACTGTGGACACAGTGGATCACTTTGTTAATTTAATATTTAATCCTAAATTCATTGGAAGCTAGAATTTACCACGTAGGCTAGTGACCCTCAGCAAGATCTGAACTGAGAAAAAGGAGGCACTCTGACTTGACTTAAAGTCAAATTCCCCAGAGGAAGAGCTGACCCTTCCCACTCTCCCTATATGGAGTATGCTGTCTGTTCCTGGTCCAACCTGATTAAACTTCTACCCAGGACTCTGTAGGAATCTGTCCCTTCCTCCAGATGGTAAGCGTGTCTGTTTGTTTTACTAGGTTTCTTCCCTATTGAGCCTTCCTCCAAATCCTGGATCCTGACAGACAGCTGGGTAAATTCTCCAACCAACAGCTGGAACCCCAACCCAGAAGCTCTTGTTGGCTATATCAAGGTTCACTCGTACATGAAGCTTTAAGAATCATCTCCTGTGTCTCTCCAGAGGCAAGTGACTCGATTTCCATATTGATTCTAAGTAAACAAGCCATCAGACACCCAGATTACAAGAAAGTTGGATCAGCTTTTGCTTGGGAGGAGCCACTTAGGTAAAGGCTCTGTGAGCCAATCATCTGACCTGTCCAGGTCCCACAGACACCAAGAGCCACTGCGAGAGAGTGGCATTGAGCTGGTATTGCCCTCTCCACATCCCCTTTGCAAAATTAGCACTTTGAGTCCTTCACATCTTCACGTATGTATTTATTTCCTCGATAAATACTTATTGAAATTCTTCTTGGTGCTGGAGTAGGCAGCAGGAGGAGGAGACACTTGGAGTCATAGCCTCTAGATCAGCATGAAACTAGTTGACAAGTCAAAATTACTGCTCATACTACAAATGAAAAGGGTACACACTTCAGTCTTGTGAGGAGAGACAACCTGATTTAAATGGGGAAAGGAGTGGTCAAGAAACTCCTCTCTCTTTAAGAAGGTGACATTTGAGATTCTTTTTCAGAAATGACATTGAAATTGAGATTGAGAAGTCAAGTGGTGGTAGGATGGGGGAGAGTAGAGCTCCAGGTGTCCTGGCAGAAGAAATAGCAAGTGAGGCAGGAGCAGAGAAGTTGAGCAATGTGCCCCGCATCTGCAGTTGGAGTGAGACAGGGCTGGACCTCCAGTGTGTGTCTTCCCGTCTTCGCATCACCATCCGCTAACTAGGTGTGATCATGGCACTGATGCCACGGCCAGGGCTTAGTTCCCCGTCACTGGCAGGTTCTCCTCATCCACTAGGGTGGCTGGAGGAGGTCCTGGTCTTCCCACATGAGCCACTGTTGTCAGAATAAACTTCTAGCTGCAGAAGATGCAGAAACTGCATCCTGTAGAGATGTACCTGGGCCATTGCCTACAATTTGCCCAAGCCAGGAGAATCTGTAGAAGCTTCCAAAGGAAACAGAATGCTTGGTAAGGTAAGAGCTGCAGTTGCATCCACAGCTGCCTCTTAATTCCACTGACATCATGCCATTTCTGAACTCTGCCTGGCGCTACCGGGTCCCGGTGGCACGTTAGGGCCTGTGGCCTTCTCTTCCAATGTTCACCCTTAGATTTAATCTGATCAAGCCCCCCTCCGACTTGCCTCTTTTGGTGCTTTGCCATGTGCGTCCCCTTGTGCGAGAAAGCTGTCCCTTCCACAAATGACACTCTCCCTGTCCATCAGCCTCACTGTCTAAATCAGGCTTAGTCTCTCGCTCGCTCTTGCCCTTAGATGTGATCTCTTACCCGAAGCAAGGAAATTTATGAAAATCCACCACTCGTGGGGCATACTAAGCAGGTGTTGGATAAATGTTTGCTTTCTCTCCACATTGTTTGCCAACTATTTTGAGTATACCATAGGGTTTAAAAGCAAAGACTTCTCAGCCAGGCAGATCTAGTATTCTAATCTTTGCGCTTTTGCCTTCTATTTTGTGACCTTGGACAAGTTGTTTCATTTCTCAGCTCCCAAGCCCCTATATTGGTATGAGATCCAAATATGCTGCTGTGTGTCAGAGATTTTGCCCGTGTCTGAGCAATATTGTAAGCTTTCCTGCCCCTCCACAGGGGCACTATCTGCATTGTGCTCCAGGGGGTGCTCTTCACACAGAATGTAACGGTCTCTGGAGCCCCGAGGGAGAGAGTGAGGCCTTAATTGCTTCTCCCTGCTTTCTGGCACCTTTTCTCAGGCCTAGTCTTCCTTTTCATTTGTTTTGGGCTGTGTACCTCACTCTTACCTTGGTTTACTCTGTCCATTCTAGCTCAATCTTCTCTCACCCCATTTAGCAATGTTTTTCCTTGGTAAGGTGCTGGATTCTGTAACGTTTAGGAGAGAGGAGTTCTTCCAAAGTCCCCGGAGGAGGAGCCGAGTAGTTCCAACTATGTGGTTATGAGTTCCGGTTGTCCATAGGGCTCCCTTGACCCCTGTCACCATCCTCACAGCCGCCGGGGATGTGCTGCTCTCTCTCTTGAAAACTCTAAACAAGTGGCCCTTTGGTCTTTCCTTACATGGCTGTGACATGCTAGCATTCCCAAAGGACCTGAAGAAGCAGTTATGGAAAACAATAGGAAATGCTGTTGGAAGAGCACAGAGAGTAAATGCCCAGCTTCCAAGGCATTGGTTTCAAAGGCCACAGCAAATCGTGCAGGCACCAAAGTCTGATGAATCCTCACAGATACCGTCCCCGGTCCAGCTGTACTTCCCAGGCTGGCTATCCTGGTGGGGACATCACAGCTCCCACCACCCCTTTCCTGTAGGATCTATGGAGAGATAGAGGCCTTTGTGGTGATAGTAGATAGTATTTTAGGAGGACTTGTGATCCTGGCAAACAAGTTAGCTGGTTGGAGTTTAAGACCTGAACTTAAACATTTTAACTCCTTTGAATGGTTTTTGGTATTTTAATTTGGCTATTTCCTTGATTCTTCAAATCTTCCTAAGAAAAGCAAGCATACATAAAAGTACATATATGAACATGTGATTTCTGGAAGCAACCAGTGCAATTTGTTCTCACACACTGGCTTGTAAAACAATTTTTATTACCCCTTAGTCATGCCTGTTATGTTGTGTGTGCTAAGGCCTTTTGTGGTGTCAGTGTCCTTCAGCCAAAAAGCATCAAGAGCACTCTACATTTGAGCCACTTGGGTTCTCTGCAGCCAGCCCGTGAGCTATGTACGCCATGAGCATCTCTGGGAGTCACTGGAAGGGGTCAGACAGGACTTCAGTAGGATTTGAACTTGTTTTAGGTTCTGAAGGCTTACAAAACAATACTTTGCTCTGGAAGGAAGTACGGGTATGCTAATATGTTAATTAACATATTATGTTAATAAATCTTGTCACGTGGAAGGAGAGAGCCCTGGCGAGACTTCAGCTGTTATTGGTACAGAAGCAGCGCTCATCAGTACCAGCCAGGATAGGGGGCCATTTGGCTGTTTCGTGGTTTGCACAGTGGTTGTGTTATTGTCTGTGTTCAAGGAAGATTACAGAGAGGTCTCCTGTTTCACCTGACCCACCGCGATCACAGTGGTTTTGCCTGACGTCGGTGCACTATGAAATCATTCATTTTTACTACCAGAATAGCAGAATCTTACTGTGCGTGTCAGGCCAGCTCTCGATGCCAGAGGCTGCCTTCTCCTCTTTGGTGGGCATGTGTGTGGTCAGTGGCGCAGGCCAAGAGGACAGTGTCAAGCCTGGGTACCACGCCTCTGTCTAGCCTTGCCGAGGACAATTCCTTCACTGTACCCTGTTCCCACCTCTCCAAGCGGAGGGTTACATTCTAAGTACGGACAAATCCTTTATTAAAACATCTTTGTGTTTCCCAGGTCTTCTGTTCCATGTTGGGAGGTGGGCTCTGGAGCCGGCACAGTTCATAGATGTGACTCGTGGTCAGGACTTTTGTGCCCTTCTCTTGAAAGCCTTTCCTACTTTGGCTGTGGTCTCCAGTGCAGCCCATTTGACTCTGTAGGACTCTGCAGGACAGCTAAGATGGCCGTAGTCAGTGACTCTTGAGGAAACTGCTGCCGTGATTTAGTGTGTGAACCAGTAATAACCATCGTAACTATTTAAGGTGTGACTGATGTGTTCTAGAGACTTCACACACGCCATTGTGTTTATTTCATACATGGCCTTCCAATGAATTTATTATAGCCATTTCACAGGTGAGGAAAATGAGGCTCAGAAAGCTTAAGTGACTTGCTTGGGTGACCTGGTCATGGATTAGCAGCAGAGCTGGGATTCAAGTCCATGGCTGTGCTTACTCCAAAGGGAGCCCCTTCTACTCTGCTAGGCCGCCTCTGGGTGTCACCTGTTCCTGGAGCCCTCCTGGTCCAAGACTCGTATCTTCTCATTTTCTCCCATGCATAGCACCCAGGTTGTTCAGATAATGACGCTGTGACCAGCTGGCCCCAGAGATGCCTACAGAGCGGTGAACCTGTGTGAGTGCCACACTGTCAGAATTTGGGATTCCCTGACTTTTGTTGCTGAGCTGTCTTCTCTGGAAGGGCCTGGGAAGGCTTGTACCTCATTCGTGCCCTGTACATAGCACACTGCTGGCCTCGCGGTAGACAGGATGCAGGAGCATATTCACCCCAAAGTGCAGTGGTGTCTCCACCAGAGCATCCCCCAATCTAGCCTGAAAGGGGGCTGGGGCTCAGATGCCCACGAGGGCAGGGAAGATTGTTTCCACCATCCTTGGCAAATTCCATCTAAAAAGAGCCCCTCGGACCCCAAGTGAGTTGCATGTTAAAGACATTGGAGGTAAGTCTCCACGGCATTCCACCTTCTGTCCACTGTAGGCACTAGATATGACGGGGCCATCCAGGGAGTTGGGTGACCTGATGCTCCTCAGGGCTCTGAACATTTGCGAATCCTGCTGTTGTCTGGTAGTGAGATGATTTTCATAGGAAATAGGAAGTCCTCTACAGTAGCAGTTAGATTCATTTGTTTTTGTTCCTCAGCAAGGGTGTGTTGAAGAGGACAAGTTAGACACCCAGTCTGTTGGATCCCCTCTTTGGTGGCTGTCTTAACACCCTATCCTCAGTTCTTTAGGACAGCAGATCTGCTGCACTGCAATTTTTGATGACTTCTCTAGGAACAACTTGGGAAAAGGAACTGTCACTCTGTTTGTTTCCTCGCATAACACCTGGTACTTAGCAGATGTTCAATAAGCAGAGTGTTCCCACAATTATGTTGATGAAGGCGGAGAGCCAGCCCCATAATCCAGTTGGATCATTGCTATGGGAGGTCCTCAAGAAATGTTTGGTGATTCAATTGACTCTTGGCCTGAAACAAAGTAGTAAAAGTTCACAGGAACTTGAATTTCTTCTGCACCACAGTTGCCAAGGGACTAGAGAAAATCGTTTTTGACGTCGACTTTCAGGCCGCGTGGCTCATATTTCTTGCTTCAAACATAAGATTTGGACTCCCAGAAATGTCCTGAAGTTAACTATGGTTGTGTACAAGCTGTGAGCAGTTTAGCTAAAAGGCAAATTACAGTGAATGTCTTTTCCACTTATATAGAGAAGTAGTAGCCTCGGCAATGTAATTCTAAAACAGTGAATAAAAGAAGCCACACCTTGTACCTTCCTCTCTGATGTCGTGGCCGCTGGAGAAGACAGTGGAATCAATGCTGTGCAAAATCCCAGTTCAGAATGGATTGCTCTCCAGTGGATGCCTGCGAAAAATCAGCCATTTAGGTTCTTCAAATTTTAGCAGTGAGCATGCGCTTTTGGTATTTCACTTAAAATGAAGAGGGTTTGACTGAAGTACAAATGCATGTATGTATTTTTATATAGAAGAGGAGGTTCAGGAGGAAATGTCTTTGTTTTTCAAGAATTTAAAGGATGTTTATAATGAAAGAGACTTGGGACGTATTTAGAATGATGGGTTGTCCCTGGCTCTTCTTTATACCAGTTTCTCCTGTAGTTTGTGGCAAAAATCTAGCGAATGGTTACCTGTGCTGAGCCATGTGGCCGTTGCTTGCCTTTCTAGCCCGAGTTGTCAACAAGGTCTTCTAACCACTATTACTTGTTTACCTGGAACTTCTTTCAGCTCCTCTGTGCCTGCTTCCTTCTGTCACTTCTGTGTGGGTGACACAGAACAATTAAATGCAGGGTAGTCACTGCCACACACACAGAATGTCCCCCTGAAATGTCTCTATTACATGGGGAGCCACAGGCCACCGAGCAATGTGAGTGACAGCTGACTCCTCACTATATGTACACATTGATTAATTTGTTTATCATCATTCCCCCAATATTCACAAAGCTCCTACTATGTGTGACTCTATTTATCTTCCGCCCTTGGCCTCGGAGGCCCTGTTCTGTCCCTCCACACAGGTGCCCCCTCGGTGCACTCACTGTCTTACAGTATGGCAGCATCACCTGTCACCCTGCATTTGGTCGTTTATGGCCTTGTCTACACTGCTGCCCTGCCTGGGCTGGGAGCTGTGCGATGACGAGGATGATGAATGTTTGGTCCACGATTGCCTCCGGGGTGTCTGGCACAGCCGCCGACGTGCATGGTACTGTCAACACAACATCACTGAATAATGATAGGTAAATAAACTCGAGTACACATGAGTGTGTCGAGTTTGCTGCCAGCTGGAGTGTTTTCCCAGATGGTGGATCTGTCACCTATGGGGAATCCTGTAGGAAAGGTGTTTTTCTGGCGTATACAGACCATGTTACCTTGTACCTCTTGATGTACTTAGTTCACATTCCCATTCGACTGTGAGCTCCCTGAAAACAAGAAGAGCTCCGTCACTGAAGTCCTACTGAATAAGCCTACAGTCAGTGTTTGGAGAGTGTACAAAAAGTATTTTTGGAGAATGAGCTGTTTACAGAACAAGAATGCTGAAGCAATAAAGGAAAAGTGGCAATAATGTAACCCACTTGTTTTTCCAGGCCGCCAAGGATACCTTGGTAAATATTAGTTAATGTGTAGCCTTTTGTTTGCTATTAAGATTTACTGATTTAATAGAATGGGACCTAAAAACTGAGTATGTTATATAACTCAGACACCAGGGGCAATCTCTAACCACTTGATAGTTTGTAAAATACACATTGACTCTGACCGTGGCTGGATTAAATGCCATTATCTAAGCAAAGTAGGATATGTGCAATAATAGGGCTCTGTGTGAATGATGGGTTTGGCTAGTGGATGAACTTATCTTGTATCCTTGCATTGTCTACATATAATTCTTCTCACTCTGTGAATGAATAAATAGCATTGGCTAATCCAGGGCATGTGAAAAGCACCTTCAGGAAATGCCAGCTTTCCCTGAATAAATCCAACAATAAAGCTTCCTTTAAATCTCAGTTTCTTACATAACAGTGACACTTATAGAGAGAGATTAACATGGTATCTTATTTCTTTCTGGTGTGATCTTACTTTCTTCTTGTAAATATGTCCCTATCTATGTTTGTATAGTTGGCTGTAGCTCTGCGAACAC
Source organism: Hystrix cristata (assembly GCA_004026905.1). NCBI lineage: Eukaryota > Metazoa > Chordata > Mammalia > Rodentia > Hystricidae > Hystrix > Hystrix cristata. Next base: position 65,088 of record PVJO010009228.1, read on the forward strand.
TTGGAAAATACAGCATCTCAGTGTGTTTTGGAAAATAAGCGGGGAGATGGATGATAACTAATTGTTTCTGGCCAAAAGTCATGCGGCATGACTTAGGAGAGCAGCGAGAGAGTTACAGAGCGTGGCAAGGGAGCAGAGGGCAATCTGCAATCCAACCCACACCTGCTGCCCAGGGGCCTGAGCTGGTGGTTTGTCATGTCTTAGCATGACGGTATTCAAGCCATGTGAGGTTTGGAAAAATATATATACCCAGCCCGGGGCTTGGTCTGAGAAGAAGCACTTGTCTTGGTGTAAGCCACACAGCTCCACTCCTGAATTGAGTGTTTTCAAGCTGATACAAATTAGCACCAGTGTACTGGCCGAAGCCTGAAATAAATCAGCCCGGGTCTCAGAGACACCAGTCTGCATCCAGACCAGCTCCCAACACCACCATTTTCCAGTCTTGGATGCTGTGGGCCAGAATATGTTTATGATGCTGGTAAGTGCAGACAGCCTGGGGAAAGCATTATAGGCTGCTCTTTGCTTTGTCTCATCTCTTCGTAAGGCCAGCCAGACAGTTTATTATCAATGTAGTCATGGAAACCCAAACTTATCCAAGAAATACATCAGAGGATACTTCCTTATTTTACTGAAATATTCTTAATCTTCAAAAGTGGAGCAAAGCTCAGAGAGGCTGGAGAAGGCGGCAGGGAAGAAAAACTCAGAAGATGGTGTTTTAGAAGCAATCTCTGGAATTACATCATATGACAAAGAGAATGTGGATTCTGTTGATAAATGTTGGCTTAGAATTGATTATTCACAGTGAGATCCGCTCTGTGAAGAGCTTGGTAAATAGTAGGAGCTTCCACGCACGTGGAAGAAGGCGTCAATGCCCAGAGCGCTGGGTGGGTTGTAGGATGCGAGTGTAGGGTGCAGGGTGGGGCTGGGAAGGAGACCTTCTCCCCTACAAGCCTCACCTGGGCTGTCCCCGCATCCTCTTTGAGGACTTGAGGTCTGTGAGGGTTGGGCAGGCCCCTGGGCATGGGCATGCCTGTTTGCTCTCTTGGTAGCACCTTCTCTGTGTGTATTTTTAAAATCTGTCTTTTACATTTCAAATCACCACACTGTGGTTTTCTTTTCAGCACTTCTACTTGGGTTGGCTTCTTGTGTTTTTACCTGGGTTGGGGCCTTGAGCAAGACACTGTGGAATACCACTTTTGTTTAAAATGTATCGCTAAGTTGGTTTCGCTTCCTAGTTATGAATAAACACGTTTTGGGAGGGGGATTTTGAAATCTATTTTAAAAACATATTTGCATTTAATGAAAAATACCACGAAGGCACCGCTAACCGTGGCGGACACGCCTTGATTTTCTCTGATGCAGAGGAAGAGGTAGTCTAGTGTTTGTGACCCCCGAGTTTCCCCACTCTTCGCTGTTGACGGGAAAGTCCCTTCACTCTTTTGCTGTAAAATGGAACTCACAAAAAATGTTGTCAATATGAAACCATTGTGCAGAAAGTGTTTTGAACGGTCAGTGAGTCGTTCCACTTGTATCGATGGAATAAGTAGTAAGTGCTAAGAGATCATGCTAGCATCTGGGATCTGTGGCTGAATGAAAACACGATTTGACCTTGCTGGAGGAGTGTCAGTCAGTCCTCACCACTGTTGTGGCCCTGGAGCAGGGAAGGAAGCGTGAGACAGGATGACGATCCGCGTACCGCTCCCTTTGGCAACACTGACAAACCACGAAGAACAGCAGGAATAGGTTTCTAGACACACGGAGAAGGCCTCTGATGTTGTCAGGTATGCTCCAAACTCAGTTCCAAACAGGCATTTTTAAAAAAGGAATTTGACCAATTCTGCACTCACCATAATGTGTGTTAAGGAAATCTGACTCTAGAATGGAAAATTTGACTCTAGAATGGAAAATTTGATAACTGGGACACGGAATGATAAAAGTTTCCCTGGTTGGGAGGCAGGAAACCTTATGTACCAGTTCTTTTCTGCTACTAGTTAGGTATTTGACTTGGCATAAGTCATTTAAATTTTCTGAGTGTCAATTCCATTTATCAACAAATGAGTACCAATAAGTAGTATATGATATAATTTAGGTAGTATGTTGATGAATGTTTCTTTTTTCCAGTTATTTATTTTTATATATCACAAAAATGTTGTTTCAGGCCTATGGTTTCAGAGAAATTATTGCTTATCGGAAGGCTAACTGTATTAAAGAAAAAAGGGGAAATAGTTTGAAGAATAATATCAAATAAAAGCATAGGCCATAATTATTTCTTAAAGCCAATTATGACCAAATATTTTTAAGATGTGTCATTGATGTAAGTTAGGAGATACTTGAATATATGATCTCTTGGTGTGTGTCCATTTCTGCCTTTGTTGTTAGTTTCATATTTAAGTCTTGCAGGAGAAAATTTCTATTGGAAATAGCTTCTAAATGCTCGCCCAAATATTCAGTGAGCCAGGTAGTTTGAATGATCGTTTCCTATGTAGTTAGCTCTGCATGTTAGTTACCAGGCTCACTGCTGCTATAGACATAATCTTATTTTTGTTTTCCTCTGATGTGTTTTCAGATCAGGGTGTTGACAGAAAGGATGTTCAAACATCTTCGGAAATGGTTCGTCACTCACTCTTCTCGGCGTTCTCGGCAGAGAGCAAGGCTAGTCTCCAAAGACGGGAGATGTAACATAGAATTTGGCAATGTGGATGCGCAGTCGAGGCTTATATTTTTTGTGGACATCTGGACAACCGTGCTTGACCTCAAATGGAGATACAAAATGACCATTTTCATCTCAGCCTTCTTGGGGAGCTGGTTCCTCTTTGGTCTACTGTGGTATGTGGTGGCCTACGTTCACAGAGACCTCCCGGAGTTCCATCCTCCTGCCAATCATACCCCCTGTGTGGATAACATTAATGGCATGACCTCTGCTTTTCTATTTTCTCTGGAAACTCAAGTGACCATTGGGTATGGGTTCAGGTGTGTGACAGAACAGTGTGCCACTGCCATTTTTCTACTAATCTTCCAGTCTATTCTTGGAGTTGTCATCAATTCTTTCATGTGTGGTGCCATCTTAGCCAAAATCTCCAGACCCAAAAAGCGTGCCAAGACCATTACGTTCAGCAAGAATGCAGTGATCAGCAAGCGGAGTGGGAAGCTGTGTCTCTTAATCCGAGTGGCTAATCTTAGGAAGAGCCTCCTTATTGGAAGTCACATATATGGAAAACTCCTGAAGACCACAGTCACTTCTGAAGGAGAAACCATTATTTTGGACCAGACCAACATCAACTTTGTAGTTGACACTGGCAATGAAAATTTATTCTTCATCTCCCCACTGACAATTTACCACATCATTGATCACAGCAGTCCCTTCTTCCATATGGCAGCAGAGACCCTCTCCCAGCAAGACTTTGAGTTAGTGGTATTTTTAGATGGCACGGTGGAGTCAACCAGTGCTACCTGCCAAGTCCGGACATCTTATGTCCCAGAGGAGGTCCTCTGGGGTTACCGTTTTGTTCCCATAGTCTCCAAGACCAAGGAAGGGAAGTACCGAGTGGATTTCCATAACTTTGGAAAGACGGTGGAAGTGGAGACCCCTCACTGTGCCATGTGCCTTTATAATGAGAAAGATGCCAGAGCCAGGACAAAGCTAGGTTATGACAACCCCAACTTTATCTTGTCAGAAGTCAGCGAAATGGATGATACCAAAATGTAGCAGTGGCTTTTGCTGTGGGTGAAGCCACATTTTCTAGGTACCTATGATGTCAGCACTATGATGCAATTAGCAGCTTGGGAGTGTGAACACAAGACAAAAGCCTTCAACGTCTACCAGCACAATGAGTCCCGAACCCTGTAACTGTGATCCTGCAAGACGCATGAGTCTACAAGACTGCTGTGTTAGAACGCGTGATGCATTTGTATGGAACTGCACGTGAAAGCCACAGAAGTTCCCTTGGAATTTTGAAATGATTATGTTGGGTCATTCAGTGTTGATGGGAAGAGATGAAAACATCAAGAGTCTCATGGACAGGACAAAGGAGAGAGTGTTTTAAAAAGTCTCCTTGAAGAAGTTAGGAGCTTTAAATAGGATCCGGGAACAGCCATATTTTTGTTTTGATTCTGATAGGAAAAATGTCATTTTCATTTTAACACTGACTTTTATTCATGGAAAAGTCGTCTTCTGAGTTGAGGGAGATGAACTAATGAGCCAATGATGATAGGAAGAGACTGTTACACAGTGAATTAACTTGCGGCTCTAGCCCTGTGGAGCTCTGGTCATTACAGCCTTCGTCTGAGTCTGGATCTCGTGTGCTTCCCCAGGAGGAAGGGAAAGCACAGTCCAGGGACTGTGCAGGGCACAAACCTGCTTTGCTGTATGGCTTGTGCAGTTGCAGCACCCCACACTGGGCTTTGGCACAGATGATTTCATTAGGATTTGCACTGAAACACTATTTCTGAAGAGGCAGGAAGGGGAAAACAGAATGTGGTCTCACAGTCAGGGCAGTTTGAGGCCTTTGTGTCTCTAAAAGCTATCCCCACATCTTCCTAAAAGGGACCAAGGAGATGGGACGATTGTCCCTTAGGCGAAGGTTTTAACGTGAATGTATTTTATGTTTCCTCACCTGAATTATTGTGAATGTATCCTGGAAAAAATTGAAATCAAAGCTGCTTGGGAATCAAAATGATTCAGAGTGTTGATTAATATAAAATTTCTGCAACTGTGTATGCACTTTCTTTCTTTTTTTTTTTTTTTTGTGGTGCCGGGGATCGAACTCAGGTCCTTGTGCTTACAAGACAAGCACTCTAATCACTGAGCTAAATCCCCAGGCCTGTGTATGCACTTTCTAGTGTCCATTTTTATGCATTAAATGTGACAAGGCCACTGGGGAAAATACTCCTGCCTGGGGCGGACTTTCTCCTGCAAGGGGTAGAACCGGTGGGAAAGAAGCAGGCAGATAGGATGCATTTGTTGTCTTGACTCCCTGCAGGAAACAAGCTTGGCAGCAGGCACACCCCTTCTGGTCCAGCTCCAGTGTGAGTCTTGGCACCTCCGGCGGCAGCTGCTGGCGGGTGTTGGTATGAGTGTCTTTCTTTTTAAGTTTGGACAGATCCATATGTACACTCACGTCCTCCTGACCCAGATCAGTGGGAACTCTGGTGGATTTGGGGCTGCACACTTTGTCAGTGGCCAAGGCAGGAGACACGACTGGCCACTAGGGGAGATTACTCTGTGCTTGAAAGTGTCTTGATGCCAGAACTTACTTTGCTGACAAATCTAAAAATCAGGTATCATAAGCTTCAAGGAGCTCGAATTCTCTGCTGGCCCATTATGAAGAGGTTTTATGGACCTACATCCCTCTATAAACCGGAGG
>PVJO010009229.1:0-70623 GCA_004026905.1 Hystrix cristata
TCTACATACAATGGTCACATTCATTACATTAATTCTGTACCTATACATGATGTATCTTGGTTCTCCCCCCTCTCCCCCCCTCCCCTCTGCACCCTCCCTCCCTATTTACAGCAGGTTCATTCATCATTTTCCATATTTTCCCTTTCCCCTCTTGTTTTCTCTATTTCAGTGCCTGCACTGATCTCGGGCACCCCTCAAACTTCCACCCCTCTCCCCTCGCACCTTTTTTAATAGGGCTCGGGCTCAGCTGGGCGCACGCATGCACCGGCAGGCCTGAAGCAGAACTCGGGACGTGGCCGGGGCCTGGTGGGGGCGCGGGTGGGGCGGCACCAGGACCGGAGGCGGGGCCCGCAGCGGCCCGAGGAGGCGGACCCGCCAAGCCGAAGAGCGGGGTGGTGGTGTAAGCCTGGCGACGGCCCTCGCGCCGATTGCTGTCTATGGCGGCCTGGAGCTCTCCCGGGGAGCTGAGTGCCCGCGTCTCACACTCGTAAGGGTATAGGTACTTCATGTACCTGTAGGGGCGGACAGGGGGTGGGAGGCAGGACCCAGCTGCTCAAGTTCCACACCCCGCCCCGCTCCCATCCACGCCTCTCACCCCGCCACCCCGCCTCACTGGGTGCGTAGAGTGAAAGCTGCCGAAGTGATGGTGGTGGGCAAACTGAGGCCGCGTGTGACTTCCCGCCACACCTTTCGGTTGATAACTTCCACCAGACCGCCCTTAGCTGTCACGAGGCGAAACAGTGCATACAGATCCAGGACCTGCTTCGCCATAATGGGCACGCGGTTCACTGGTGTCCCTGATGGGGAGTAGACAGACAGGACACTAAAGCCCTGAGGGCACCAAGGGGGAAATTAAGGAGTTGGATGGCTGCCTGAAGGGTGGGTACGGCAGCACCCCAGAGAAGGGAGGGAAAGAGTAAGGGATGGGGAGGTGGGGTCACAAGCAGAGACCCACAGAACCTTCAGGGTCAACTTCGTAGCAGTAGCAGGAAGGACAGAGACTCAACCAGGGGTCACCAGACATACTTTGTAAAGGGACAGATGGTACCATATAGGTTCTGTAAACCAAACAATCTCTGTCACAACTACCCAGTTCTGTAATTGTAGCCTGAAAGCAGCCCTGGAAGATACTTAAGGGAAGGTATGAGCCAGGCTGTAATTCCAATAAAACTTTATTTACAGGCTCTGAAATTCAAATGTTTTGTTTTGTGCTTTTTGAGACAGGGATAAGTAGCCCAGGCTGACCTTGAACTCGCTGTGATCCTCTTGCCTCAGCCTCCCAAGTGTTGGGATTACAGGCACGCACCACTATGCCTGGCTGAAATTCGAATTTCACACATCTTAAACTTTTTCTTCTTTCAATTCTATTTTCCAAGTAAGTAAAAACCATTCTTTTTTTCTTTTCTTTTTCTTTTTCTTTTTTTTTCTTTTGGGTAAAAACCATTCTTAAACTGGGCATGGTGACCGCACATCTGTAAACCCAGCTACTGGGGAGGCTGAGGCAGGACAATTGTAAATTATGGATACCCTGTCTGAAAATAAAAAGGGCTGAGGGTGTAGCTCAGTGGTAGAGTGTTTTCCTAGCATGTACAAGGCCCTAGTTCCATATATAGTACTGCCAAACAAACAAACAAAACCACTTTTCCTTATCTCAAAGAAGGCTGGATTTGACCAGAAAGCTATACTTTGTCAAACTGTGGGGTTGGCTATAGGAAGAACTTCCAGATAGTGCTGAAGAGCTGACTTCCCTAAGCAGCAGCCCTCAATGGCTGCTTGAGGCTTGAGGATGGCGGACAGAGAAGAATCAACTCCTGCCTGGGCCGGCCAACTCTGCAGCCTGCACCACCCCCGCTAGCCAGTCCTGACAAAGGGGCCTGTCTCCGCTGAGCGATGGGCCCCAGTTAATTCCTTACCGATCCTGTCCCCTTCCACCGCTGCCTTTGGACCCGAACAATTAGCTGTGGCCTGATTAATGGGGGGAAATTATCGGCCCCGTGGGACCCCCCTCCCCCTGCAGCTGAGCAGAGGGAGGCAGGGACTGAGGGAGGCAGAGCCGGGGGTGCAGGCAAAGCTGGGATCAGCTCAGAATACCCTGACATTCTCACTGGAGCAGACACCAAAGAAGCAGAGAGGGCCACTGGGCCCAGGATGCCCAAGCTTGGGGAAGTGAGAGGACCTGGGACCCCACCAAGGGTCCCTGGGAAGGAAGGGACCAGAAAGGGATGCTGGGCCTGGGGTTGTGGCTGAGGGAGACTTGGACCAGCAGCTGCACTAAGGGAGGGGTGCAGTGCAGCCAGTTAATTAGCAGCTTATCAGGCTTCGCTCTGAGTGAGTTAATTAGCTTTGTAGAGAGAGATAATGAGTCAGTGTTCAGTCCCATGAATCTGGGGAGGAACTGAAGTGATGGACTGCCACCCACCCTGATCCCTTCCTAGACCCTTCCATTCTCTTCTAGTTCTGAGATTCCTGGGAAGGAATTCCTTCTCCTCCACTGCCTCAACTCACATGTTACCCAGCCCAGCCCTTTGGAAGTCCTTTCAGTGTAAACCCAGTCCTTCCTGCTAGAGAACACATGGAAAGCAAGTGCAAATTGAAGGGAGACAAGGCTGGAGAAAGGGCCCACTGTAGAGAACCAAGGTATTCCCAGCGCTCCAGTCTTGGGACCCTGACACCCCAAGCCATCCTCCCAACCAGTTCCCCTTTCCACACTCCCAATTGATCCCACACTCATTAACCTGCCAGTGGGCTGGCCACTAATTAATCCCAGGGTGGAGAAGGGGGGCAGGGTCAGAGGTTAAAGACGCTATCAAGGGCCCAGTGAATAGGTGCTGCCAACCTCAGGCCTCTAGAGAGAAGACCCCCACCTGGGAACTACACCCTGGGGTCTTCTTTCCTCAAACCTGACGAGTTGGGGCAATTCCAGGTTCCTTCCCCAATCACCTCACTCACCCCTCTTCTGCATGAAGCTAAACAGGTCATCCAGAAATTCCTTCCTCTTGGGGTCTGCATCGAGCTCATATAGCTGGGGAAGGATCAGAGTCATTCTCCAGCTCCACTGACCCCCACCCCCTTGGGACTCCAGTTCAGGTTGTACCCTGAACACAGGTCCCTAGCTGAACAAATGAGTAGGGTCTGAATGTAGACTCCCTGGCATTAAGCCCATCCCCGGGGGCAGGTGGGGTGCATTTTTCTAATACACACAGAGACACCACAGCCACACTGGTTAGTGGTGCTCCGGGCAATTCAAATCACTCTCCAGGAAAATATGGGGAGCAGCAGGAAGGAGCTAGAGCAACTCAGCCTGCTCTCCAAGACAGAGTCTTAACTCACACTGAAGGGACACTTGGAAACCCAGGAAGGGAGCCAGGTGGGTCTGTGTTTGCACGGAGGACTGACATGTTTATCTGAGGTACACATTTAGTCTCATTCATCTGTGCAAGAGGTTCTTGCTGTTCACATCCCCGAGTGCCAGTGACAGGGATGGGTGAGGGGCAAGGAGGATGCTCAGGAGCGCCTGAATTGAGACTTTGTCTGATCTTCTAGAGGCAGTTATCCTGCCTACTGCAAAAGCTGCTACCAAGACACTGACCATCATTGCCACTGAAGACCTGAGGGCTCAGGGCATGAGGGGCCTGTTGGTCATCCCCCAATTTCCCAGTCATCTGGAGTCCCTCCTCCAGAAGCACCCCCCAAAATCTAAGAGGAACAATCACCAGAGTAATGGAGTCACTGACCCAGAGTAACAATCCCTCAGTAACACTGCAACCCCCAATAAGAACTCTCAGAGTAAAAATCACACAAGAGTGACAAACCCCAGAGACCCACCTTTACAGCTACATGCCCACAACACTGGACCCTAAATCTCAGGTGGACACTTACAAATAATGCCTACATTTCCAGGTAGTAAGCCCCAGAGTCATGGCCAGGAAAAAGCGTCACTAGAACCATTTCTCCAGAGTAGCAGGGGCTTGAGTAATACTCTCGGTCTTATAGTAGTGCCCCAGAGTATTATCCACAGATTAAAAATCCTGGAAAATACTAAAAACCAACACCCTATAAGTAACACTGCCAGAGTAGCACACCGGAGTCACAGCCCTGAGTAATACCTTCATAGTGACAGCTTGTACTAGTATCCTTAGGATAACACCCAGAACCTTGGGTTCACAAGGAAGAATCTTGAATTAAGGACTTCTGAGTAAGGTCTTGTCATCCTTAGTTTCACAGGGACACACTGCAGCTTCGGGGCGGGGGGCAACATAGACTGGAAACTGTCAGCCATGGAACTTAGGCCAGGAAGAAAATTTGGATGAGGGAGTGGTTTGACAGGAAAGAGAAGGGATATACCAGCCTGCTAAGGGAGTGAAATCACTATCTTCCTTCCAAAAACAAGGTAGATAGCCCACTACACTCCCACTAGTCCTCGTAACTCAGTATGTGAGAGGGTAGATGGGGTGGTGCTGGTGCTGGAATCACTAGACTCCAGATCTCCCTCCCTCAAAGGCCTTTACACCTCTTCCACCTTCCTTCCAGACTCACCAATGGCCTCCAGTTGTTGGTCTGCACGTTTCTGAGTGTCTCCTGTACCTCTTAGTGCATTCCTACGCACTTTCTGCATATCTGGGTGTCTCTGTCACCCTATCACTGTCCTCTAGTCTTCCCACTATCTCTTTCCCTAGGTCTCCGTATCGTTCCATCCTGCAGAGGGCAGTGGGGTGGGTGGATTGCTATCACTTGGCCCTGCTTTTGCGTGGAGGAGAAGAAGCGGGGAAGGCCCGACAGTGGGAGAGATCCTACCTGCTTGAACTGTTCCTCATAGGTCCACTCATGGGGATGGGGTCCAGGAGGCTGGGTGGGAGGTGAGCTGGGGCCCTGGGCCCCTGGACAGCTCTCCTTGGCCACCTCCTCTGCTCCAGCTTCCTCTTCTTCCTCATCCTCTTCAGCATCATCCTCTTCCTCAGCCCCAACCTCACCCACGGCCCCCTCAGGAGCCTGCAGGGTCCGGGTGGCGGGCAAGGGAGGCCTTGGTGGCAGTGGAGGGCGAGGAGGAATCAATGGCCCCACCCCTTGGGCCAGCCGAGCTGCCTGCTGCCTCTGCAGGGCCTCCATTACAGCTTCCAGGCGCAGTCCCCCTGCTGGGGGGTGCCCTGGTACCAGGCGGGGCCCCGAGGAAAGGGCTGCCTGTGGGGGAGGGAATTACAGGTGCTGGGTTTTGCTGTCCCCACATCCTGCAGCACAAGGGGAGGTAGTCATGGATTTAGGAACACATGGGGGTCATAAGGAAAGGGCAGAAAGATAGCTTGCCAGGGATAGAGGAGAGACAGGGACCAGACCCAGGGAATCAGAAACGGGAAATGGACAGGGAGGAAGCTTACCAAATCAGAGAGGGTGACAGGGATCAGGAGACAGAGGTGGGGGTATGAATAAGAATGAATATGAGAGACACTGTCAAGGCGAGAAGGAGCTAGAGATGGAGATGAGACAAGCAGAGACAGAGGTGGACAGAAACAGAGATTGAGAGAGACTAAGATGGAAAGAGACAGGCATATCAGGCAGAGGCAAGAGTAGAGAGACAGAGATGGGGAAAGATGAGATTGACAGAGATATTGGGTAGAGAGGGAGGAGAAGAGAGAGGATCAAGAGACGGAAGACCTAAGTGACAGGCAGTCCAGAGAGGACAGACGCAGAGACACAAGGCAAAGAGAGACAAATATTGAGCCAGGTTGAGAGAGACAGGGAAAGACTAAAGACGCAGCGGGAGGCACAGACAGGGCAAGAGTCGGAAAATAGAGGGGCACAAAGACAGAGAGAGAGAAAAACAGACGAAAAGAGACGACAGAGAGACAGAGGACAAGAATCTAGGAGATGCGGGAATAGAGGGCGGCGAAGGCTGAGCCCAGGACGGACTGGACGGGCCGGGGGCGGCAGGGTCGCTGGGGCCCCGCTCCTGGCGCCAGACGCCTCGCGGCCGGACTCACCTGCCTGGGGCGGCCCGCTGCCCCCGGTGTCTCCACGGCGGCCCCTCTGCTCCTCCCGCCTCCCGGCGGCCCCGCCTCGGCTCGGTCGGCTCTGGGTCCCCGCGGTGCGCTCCTGCCGCCTCGCGCTCCTCCGCCGTGCGCTCCCTCGCCGCGGCTCTGCCCGCTGCGGTCGCGGGGGCGGGACCCTAGGCGGGCACAGCAGGCGGGGCGCGGGGGGAGAGGCCCCCGTGGGCTCTGCCCCTCTCAGCCCCCCAACAGGTGTCTCCCACCGTCCTTACGGCCAGACGCGGGAAGAGGGGGCGCTGGAGAGTTACGGGGACTCGTGCGAAGGAGAGTGAGGGTTCCGGGCCCTGGACTCTGGACCGGGGCCCCGCCCAGCCTCACAAGTCACGCTCCCCACACCCACCGTGCTCAGTGCTGACTATTCACACACAGCCGCGTTCACACGCTGACACACCTTGCCACAAGTTTAGGCACACAGCTGCCCAGTCACACACTCTGTTACAGGTCATTACAGCGCCAATGGCCCGGGCAGCTGGTGATCACGAGGAGAACCACGTTGCAAAATGCTGGGGTGATGTGGAGCCTGGATAGAGTAGAAGCTTCTCCTCCTGGCCTGCCACCTGCTGTCCTCACCTGCACGCTTGCTGCCCAGGTATGCATGTATATGGCAGTGGACCCATTGCACATTCAGAGGTCTCTGAGCTGACTGCACACCACAGCAGCACACACACACAACATGCAGATGCACAGCAGCATATGCTTTTGTTTTTTTAAACATTTCTTGACATTCTTTTTTATTGTTCATTTATTTTTGGTACTGGGGATTGAACCCAGGGGAACTCGACCACTGAGCTATGCCCCAGCCCTTTTAAAAAATTTTACATTTATGAGACAGATTCACACTAAATTGCCCAGGCAGGGTTCAGACTTATGATTTTCATGCCTCACCCTTCCCATCACTGGGATTACAGGCTTGTGCCACCGTGCTCAGTTTCCTTTGACATTCTGTTGTGGCTGTTCCCAAACACATACAGGAGAAGAGCGGAGTATAGTGAACCCCAGGTACTCATCACTATTTCGCAGTGACCAGCATTTTGCCTGTCTTCACACATATCCTCCACCCATGTGTGCCTGGCTTCCAAATCTCTATCTCCAGTCTCCTGCTGAGATACTGCTGAGGGCCTGCCGGACCCTAACTATCCCCCAGATCCTCTTCCTTTTTTGGAAGTTCTGAGTGGCAGGCCACAATTTCCCCTCTAAGCAGCCAGAACCCTGGTCTTCTCAGGCACCCTTGTGCTTCCCCCAGTTTCTTCCTGTGTCCAGAGGGACCTACTTATGAAAGGCACGAGGATCCCATGTTGGACGTCATTCCTTGCTTTCCTTGGCTCCAGCCTCCAACCTGCTGCAGTGGACTGAGTGCTTGTTCTCTATGGCCCACTTCTGCCTACGCTGAGGCTCAACACCACTCAAACCTTTGACTGGCCTCAGCCTCTCTCACCTCAGATATTGGACCTCACAGCAAGTCAGATTCCCCCTGGGTGCCTGTGCTCCAACCACCTTCAACCTGATGCTCCCTTTGCTGTGGCTGTTTGATGTGAGTTCTCCTGGGGCAGAGCAGAGCCTGGCCCAGGAGGTGAGAATCAGGGAACCAGAAGAGGCAGAAACCATGCCTCGGGGCAAAGAGAGACACATGCAAAACTATGCTGTCCTGGTTTCCTGGTTACTATTCCTTCCCACCCTCCCACCCCCAGCTTCTGGCTGCTTAGGGGTTCCTGGAGAGAGAGAGGGGTAGGATTCATGGAAAGGTAGGAACTGCCAAGAGAGAATTTCAGTTTTGAGAGTTTGGAGGTTACTGTTTTTTTACAGAATTTGGACTGGGAGAGAGAGGAAGCTCAGCAGTTACCCTTCCCCACAAAAATCAATCAATCAATCAAAAGAATCAAGCTGGGCATGGTGGCACATGCCTATAATCCCAGCACTCAAGGAGGGTGAGGCATGAGGATCACAAGTTCAAACCCAGCCTGGGCAATGTAGCAATTTAATAAGATTCTGTCTGAAAATAAAAATAAAAAAGGGCTGGGAACGTAGTGCAATGCAAAAACACTGGGTTCAATCCCTAGTAACCCACAACCACCACTGCCACCAAAAAAAAAAAAAAAAAGTAAACAGTTTACTCTGGGATCTGGGCCAGAAGGGCTACAACTAGGAAGGGCCAAGGAATAGCCTGATTGCGGACCTGGTTTCTCTCTCTCTTCATCTGTGAAAAGAAAAGGATGCTTCTCACACCCACACACATTGTCTCCTCCCAGTTGTCACAGAGACAAAGACTGACCTAGACCTCTGGAATCCAAGCTTCATTCTTCAAACACATATTTATTGAGTACCTACTTTATGCACATTACTAATGGATACAGAAAAAAAAGTCCCTGTTATAATGGCGTAATTCTAGTGGGGGAAATATAACCATGTCAGATGGTGATATGTAGCATAGGGGAAAATATGGCCAGGCTGGGAGGAATAGAAAGGGGAGGGCATATTGGTTATCTGTTGCTGTGTAACAAATTACCCCCAAATTTAGAAGCTTAAAACAATAAACACAGCTTGACACAGAGGTGTATGCCTCTAATCCCAGCTGCTTGGGAGGCTGAGGCAGGATTGCAAGTTCGAGCTTAGCCTGGGCATCTTAGTAAGATCCTATATCAAAATAAAAACTAAAAAAGGGGCTAGGGATGTAGTTCTTTGTGAAGGTACTGGGTTTAATCCCAGCAAATTTTTTAATTTAACTGGGTTCAATCCTAATCCTGGAAACAGACACAGACACAGACACACACACACACACACACACACACGATCTCGTACTTTTTGAGATGCAAGATTGGGTTAAACTAGGTGTGGCGTGCTCGCCTGCAATCCCCTCTCATAAGTCCGAGGCAGGAGGATTGCTGTGAGTTCAAGGCCAGCCTGAACTATACATTGAGACCTTGTCTTGAAAAACCAAAAAGAAAAGGAAAGAAAGAAAGTAGCTTAATGGGATGGTTCTGACTCATTGTCTCTTACAAGGTTGTAGTAAAAACATTGGCTAAGGCTGCAGTCATCTGAAGGTTTGGCTGAAGGATCCACTTCCAAGACAGTGCACCCACAAAGCTATGGGCAGGAGGCCTGTTTCTCCCCACGTGCACCTCTAATAGGATTGTTTGTGTGTCCTGACAAGAATTTAGGTCTCCTCAAAGTGATCCAAAAGAAACCAAAGAAGCAGCAGTGGTTTTTATGGCTTAGTCCTGGAAGTCACACACTGTCACTTCTGAAACACATGTATATTATTTGTTAATGTATATAACTAAGTCTAGCCCACACTCAAGGGGAAGGAAATTAGGATTCACCTCTTGACGGGAGGAGTGTCAAAAATTTTGTGCATGGAGCTGAAGGTGCAGCTCATTCCCAGAGTACTTGCCCAGCACGTATGAGGCTCTGGGTTTAAAACCCAGCACAAAAAAAGGAGGTATTTTAAAACTACCACAGAAACAATGGTGTTACTAAAATGTTATAGTAAGGATTCAATGAGCAAGAATTGAAAGGGGGTAGGATAGGAGCTATGCAGATATCTAGGGAAGAACTTTTAAATCAAAATAGCCAATGCAAATACCCTGAGGTAGAAGGTGCCTGATGTGTTGGAAGAAATGCAGGGAGGCCACTGGGTCGGAACAGAGTTGAATGGTTAGATGTTTGGTCAGAGGTAACCTGGGCCTTGGCATAGCCGTGAAGGGGCGACAGGACCGGATGAGGTGGAAAGTCCTCGGAAGGTCTCCACAGACGGGAAGTTGGCCTGTGGCTGCTGTGTGGCAAAGCCTCCACACAGGTTGCCAGTATAAGGATCAGTTAGCTGGCAGCTGCAGTAGCAAGGTAAGGGATGACGGTGTTTGGACCAGCATGGTAGCAGTGGAGGTGACAAAATGCGGTTAGAGCCTGGATGTTTTGAAGATAAAACTGAGGATTTGTTGATGGTGTAGGATGTAGAGAATAAGAGGTGCCTAAGAGGACTCCAAGGCTTTTGGTCTGGGCAGCTGGGTAAATGGAGGTGCCTTACTGAGACAGTAAAGACTGCAGGGTAGTGGGGTGGTACAGGATTAGAGAATCAGTTTGCTTCAGACTTTTTTTTGTACTGGGGATTGAACCCAGGCTAAGTAAGTGTTCTACCACTGAATGACATCTCCACTTTTTTTTTTTTTTTTGAGACAGGGTCTTGTTATGTCATTCAGGCTGGCCTTGCCTGTCACAACCAACACGGTGGTAGTCAGTGGCAGATGGGGGATCAAGGTGGCCAATTAACCTGGGTTTCACATTAATTCCGAGCCATACTTTTTGTTGTTGTTTTGTTTTGAGACAGGGTCTCATTATGTAGTCCAGGCAGACCTCGAATTCACAGTGATCCTCTTGCCTTAGCCTCCCAAATGCTGGGATTACAGACGTGTGCCACCACGCTCAGTCCAGAGCCATATATTCATTCATTCATTTATTTATTGAGATGGGGTCTTACTATGTAGCGGAGGCTGGCCTCAAACTCACGGTGATCCTCCTGCCTCAGCCTCCAAGATACTGAGATTACAGGTGTGCGGCACCACATCCAGTACCAGAGCCATACATTTATTTATTTATTTATTTATTTTTGGTGCTGGGGATCGAACTCAGGGCCTTGTGCTTGCAAGGCAAACACTCTAACCACTGAGCTAAATCCCCAGCCCCTACATTTACTTTTGATGTTGTGTTCAAGTGAGGTTAATCATGTAGTCTTTTTTGTGTTCATCAGAATGTCAAATTTAAAAGCTGGGCATGGTGGCACATGTCTATAATCCCAGCACTCTGGGAGGCTGAAGCAGAAGCATCAAAAGTTTGAGCCTGACCTGAACAATTTTGTGACCTAAGAAAAGCCTGTCTCAAAATAGAAAAATAAACCAGGTGTGGTGAACGTCATCTGTAATTCTAGCACCCTGAAAGGCTAAGGCAGGCAGATCAAAAGTTCAAGTCTCACCTGGGCAACTTAGTGAGACCATGTCTCAAGGAAAAAAAAAAAAGGCTGATGATGTAGCTTGGTGCAAAGGTCCTGGGTTCAATCCCCCAGTCTTGCAAAAAATAAAATAAAGAGACAGGCTGAAGATGTAGCCCAGTGTAAAAGTCCTGAGTTCAATCCTCAGTACTAGGGAAAAAAAGGTTAAATTAAAAACATAATTTTTTTGTTGATTTTTGAGACAGGGTCTCACTATATAGTTCCGATTGTCCTCGAACTCACTATGCAGCCCAGGCTGACCTCGAACTCAACAGTAATCCTCCTGCCTCAGTCTCTGCGGTGCCGGGATTACAAATGTGCGCCACCATGCCTGGATAAAATACATAATTTTATAACTGTGTTTCTTCCATTTTTAAAATACTAGGACACCTAAGAAATGGGAATGGTCTGGGCCTCACTTAACCTCAGAAGGCCATCTTGGGGGTGAGGCAAGTTTGGTGTCCAGGGTACAAAAATTAAAAAGGGGGCTGGAGATTTAGCTCAGTGGTTAGAGTGCTTGCCTTGCAAGCACAAGGCCCTGAGTTTGATCCCCAGTACCCAGGGGAAAAAAAAAAGAAAAAAACACTAAAAAGGTAGCATCCTTAGGAGTGAGTGTACTTTAGGCCCATCTTGCCTCTATCTAGTCCTGGCCCAGCCTACTTCACATACTATCAGTCAGTGCACCTGCTTCCCACCTTGGGAGCCCCACAAAAATGGTAGGTCAAAAGGCAGACCACAGAGTAGAAGAACTGCTGCTTTGGGTAGGGGTAGGCACAATACTATGGGAAGCCAGGGGGTTGGGGGGAAACAGAACAGCAAAGCCTCTTTCAGCTCAAAAGTAGGCACACACTGCCACCCTGTGGTCATCAAGGGCTTCTCAGGCCCATTCGCAGAATTGTCCTTGGCAGAGTAAAGCCAAGACACATACTGCTTCAGTCTGGCCTGAATTGCTCAGGTTGTGATGTTCCCAACTATGCCGAAGAGGATGTTATCACATATGCTGAACTCAAGGCCTCAGTCCAAAAACTCCTGATCTCCTGGGATAGAGTCCAGTAATTTGCAGGCTCAGTGGCCTCTTAGATTATTTGGCACACTTAAATATAAAGTTCTACTGTAGTTCAAAGCTACTATCTCATTAACTCAATTGCACAGCAAGTGAGGGATGTTCTCGAGGTCCCCATGAGTTATCGGCTTTTCCTGATGCTCAGACACACAAAGAAATGGAACTGTTTGACAAATCTTTTATTAAGAGACAGATGGACAGAGAATGCAAGAGGGGCAGTGTCTGGAAACTGTCATGGGGTTTTGTACACACGCAGGGAAAAGCCCTCTCTAGGCCAGGGCTGGACTCTTGGACCTAGGGCAGAGGCCAACTTTCCCATCATACCTCCAAGGGAGGAATGGGGGTCTTCTGGAATGAAAGAGCTTCACATCAGCATACTCTACATTCTTCTGCTTCCCCAGCTGATTTAGTTGCTGAGAGGAGTAGGGGACAAGCCACAGGGATGCTTGCATAGCAGGGGAGTGGAATGGGGATAAGGCATATGGTGAGGACAGGGAGATAAAGGGAAAGAGCATCATAGCTGCAGGTGAAGGGGGCCTCCAAAGGGCAGCTCCTCTTCCCCTGCCCCCACCACAACTGTTAGGTTGAGGAGTTAGACTGAGGCAGTGTTATACCCACCCTCACTCTTAACTCCAGAGCCCTAACTGCACGCAGGAAGCTCTGGAAAGGCCTGAGTTAGTGAGTCAAGCTTGTGATATGTGTGTTCAAACATAACTGTCCCCCTTAGTATATGGGGGGCCTCCCTCTCTGGATGGGGGTGAGTGCATGATCCTGCAGTACACACAGGTCTTGGCATCTATATGTCCCAATTGTTCCCATGGGTCTCTGTGTCTGGATGTATAAGCATGTATGTCCCTCCTAGCACAGCAGGAACTCAGTACTGGCATGGTGTGAGCAGGTCCTTGTCTGTGCACATGGGCTCCAGTAAGTGGCTATGTGTGGGCCTGCCCACTCCTGTCCATCCACAGGTCTTCCTTCAAGGCCTGGCTGGTCAAGGGTCCTGGCCGAAGAGGTAGGTGGTGAGTTCAAGCCGGAGGCCCCGGGCATAGGCGCGAAGGGTATAGAAGAGGGTGAGGAAGTCCTGGGTGCTGAAGACAGTGTCAGCCAGTGCAAAAGCCAGTGTAGATGGGATGACACCCCGGCCATACTCCACCATCCACGTGTTTGGTCCCCATTCCACAGCTGTTGCTTCACCAGGCCCATGTACCACTGTCTCCCCTGGGGGACAGGGAGCACACATGAGGATGCCATCTCTGCCCTGCCCTTCTATTGCTGGGTTTCCCTGGCCCATGGGCTATATATCTAAGGCTTCAGGAAAGAAAAGCCCGTACCTCTTTGGCCCTGTCTTCCATTCAGAGAGGAAAGAGACCCACGTAATCATCCTAAATGTTCTGTGGCATTGTCTGGCCCATGTCATCTCTTGGTGGAAACTAGGACTACCCCACAAAGCCATGGCTATTGTATGGAAGCATGGAAATACATGCTTCCTACGCATCTCAAGTGGACATTTAGGTAAACTTGGGCTGGACTGGGTAGGTAGGGAGGGGTGGTTACAAGAGTTGTGAGGCTTTCTGAGAAATGCAGCTGTTCAATCATAATGGTTTTGTGCTTAGACTTAACCTCAAATTCACTTAGAAGTCCAAGGTTCCACTTTTTAATGTAAATTGTTTCACTATTTAAAAAAAGGATGGAGGGAGACAAATGTCTTTTGGGTATGAGAGCCAATCATATCCCCAACAATTACTGCAATACTGGTTGGGTAAAATAGTGTCTAGTCAAATAAAAATCAGACATGTTTGACAGGACACTATTATGTTTTGTTTCCCTTTGACAGAGGCAAACAAACGGATCCTTCAACTTTGCTTCAACCAACCACCTGTGGTGTAGGTGGGTGGGGAAGAAGGCCTTCCCAACATCCCCTTTCCAACTGTGGGTGCTCCCAACATAAGGGGACTCACTCTTTGACAGAGCCTGTTTACTCACCTGGGTAGAAGACCTCACTTTTGGTAGTGCCCTCTCTCCACTGATGGAAAGTGCCAGAGATGATGGTGTCGGAGATCTCAGCCCAATAACGGCCTAAGTGATAATCAGACGGACGGACACCGACTATCAGGGTGTCCGCACCATCACACAGCTCAGCCAAAAGTTAAAAAGGAGAGAATGGGCCCCGGTCCAGTCCCAGCCTCCCAGTCTGGCCCTCCGCTAGCACTGACCCGAGTGGCCGCGGGAGCCCAGGGCGGTGCCGAAGAGCAGCACGTACTCGGACAGCGAGGCGTGCAGAAGGCACATGGCGCCCATCCAGCCGCCCGCGTTCACGAACACCCACTGCAGCTCCTCATCGGGCAGCACGTGGCCCGGGTGCAGCCGCCGCAGCTCCACGATCAGCTTGGAGAAGGCCAGCTCGTGGTCCAGACCTGGCGTAAACAGAGGGGCGGTGGTCAGGGACAGCTCGGGGTCCGGGCCCGGGGACCGCGCCCTCAGAACCGCGGCTGGGCTCCCGGGCCGCCGCCCGCTCCCGCCCTCCGCCGGCTCACCCGCGTACTGCCGCGCCAGCTGCGCGATCTCTTCGCGCTCGAAGACGAAGCTCTGCGCACCCAGCCAGAGCCAGACGACCTGCGTTAGCACCGCCACTGCAGCCAGAAGCAGCGCGACCCACGCCCACCGCCGGCCCACGGTCCACTGCATCCTTGCGGGCGGAGCAGCAGCGCACGAGCGAGCCTGGGCCGGACGCTGAGGCTCTCACTGTTCTGCGCGCCGCCCGCTGCCGAGACGCGCTCCCCTGCCACCACCGCGCTATGGTTCGCCCTGACCAATCGGAACGGCCGGAGTACTTAGCACCGCCCCTTCGGTTGAACCATTTCCTAGTGGGGAGCGCAGAGGGGTGGGGCGGCGCAGCGCACGTGAGGTGAGGGGGTCGGGCCCAGCCTCCCAGCTGCCCGCGTTAGGGGCTTCAGGCCCGGACTCTTAAACTGGTGGGCGGCGGAAAAACTGTGGCAGAACTGAGTGCCTCCGCCGTGACCGCCTGGAAAAGCGGGCGAGGCTGGAAAGTAGAGCTTTCTGGGACTCGTGATTGTTGGGGATCCAGTGGGCCTGCCGTTACTAGCACAGGTGCAGAGAGAAGGTAGTGAAAGCAGGGACTTTAGGGAAGGCTTTTCAGAGGTCTGACACCTGAACAGAGTCTTAAGCGGGAGAAGACAGGTGCATCCCAGCAAACTGGCCTCACTGAAAGAGCAAAGGTACTGAGAGAGCCTGCATGTGCCCCTCACACACACACCGGGGATTGAACCTAGGGTCTTCACACTGAGCTACACCCCCAGCCCACCCTCCCCACTTTTGATACAGGGTCTCCATAAGTCTCTAAATTGCCTAGGTTAGGCTCGAACTTATGATCCTCCTCTCTTAGCCTCCTAGAGTGGTGGAATTACAGGCCTGTGCCACCATGCTAGGTTAACATGGGTTCTTTGGGGGCCTACAATTCATTCTTTGTTCTGAAGCATGAAATTTAAGAGGAGGGCCTTGTAAATAAACCAGTGGAGGGTTGTCTGCAGGAGAGTACTGGGAATAGATTTTGTCTCAGAGTGGAGACATAGAGGAGGGTGCAAGATGAGAGTTGGGGAAACCGTGACTATGGTACAGGTAAGAGGGAAGATCTGTGTCAGCGGAGATGGCATGGTGTTTTCCCAGATCAGGGATCTCTCTAGGGATCCTACAGAAAAGATGGTAATTAAAACCTTAAAAGTGGATAAAACCTCTTGGTTAAAAAAAAAAAAAAGTGGATAAAACCTCATAGGGAGGGCTAATTGAGTAAGGTAAAAGGACAGAGCTCTAGAAAGCACCAAGTAAGGGATAGGCAGAGACAGAGACAGACAGATGTGGGGGGAGGTGGGGAGAGAGAGAGAGAGAGAGAGAGAGAGAAGCAAAGAGAGAAGAACTAAGCAAAAGAAAGAGGCAGCATATGTGGTGATTAAGAAAGACTGGAACTGGACTGGGGTCAAAGCCTTGACTTTTTGGCACCTACTACTTGTGTGATCTTGGACAAATTACTTAGAGTTTCTATGGCTCAGTTTTCTTATCTGTAAAGTGGAGTAAATAAAAGTACCTACCCATGTGCTCGCTTTGGCAGCACATATACTAAAATAAAAGTACCTACCTCATGGTACGTACCCTCATTGTGATGAAGATTAAATGAGCTAATTTTTTGGGGGGTGCTGGGGGTTGAACTGAGCTAACATTTTGAAGCAATTAGTGCCTTGCACACAATGAATATTATGTTTAGTTATGTAAATAAAACATAAAGGAACTGAAAGAAAAGCCTCATACCACAGGAATGATGGCATGGTCAACAGTCAAATATAATTGAAAGATTCAATAAGATGATAAGAAATGGTGACTAGATTTCTAAGTAGGGGCATGTGGCTGTGACAATGCTACATCCACAAATCCATTTCCTTTTGCTCTTAGCCAGGTTACATTCCACAGACTATTATGTAGATGGTACCATATGATTGTATTCTGGGCAATGAAATATAGGCAGAAATCATGTATGCCATTTCCAGGTCAGGCTCCTAAAATTTGTGACATTCTTTACATTCTTTCTTTCCTCATCTATTACTGTAATTGCACAGGATCTAGTAGAGAATTCTTAGGGGATGATAGAGCCACTAGATGTGTAGAGCCTAAGTGCCAGAATGCTGCATTGGACAAAGCGTCCTCTACCCCAAACACACACACAGTGGATTGTGGTACTAAACCACTGAGCTTTGGTGGTTGTTTGCCATTGAGCTTGGGGAGTTGTAGCAACTAAGATTACTTACCCTGACTAATATACGACAAAAGACACATTACAATATACTGCATAGCCAAAAGTGGAGGCTACAAAAATGAACTTTATTTATTTTTAAGAAACTCAGTGGAATAAAGAAACATAAAACTCTGAAACAATCTGGGCCTATCTGGGCTTTCAGAAAGTTCCTCAAGTGCACACTTCATTTTCTTTTTTTTTTTTTTGTGCTGGGGATCAAACTCAGGGCATTGCACTTGCTAGGCAAGGACTCTAACCACTAAGCTAAATCCCCAGCCCCACACACTTGATTATTTATTTATTTATTTATTTATTTATTTATTTATTTATTGAAACAGTCTCACTATGGCCTTGAACTCACTATGAAGCCCAAGCTGGCCTGAGACTCATGGCAATCCTCCTGCCTCAGCCTCCTGAGTGCTGGGATTACAGGTATGCAGCACCACGCCTGGGTTTTTTTTTTTTTTTTTTTTTTTTGAGATGGAGTCTTGATCTGTAATTCAGGCAGGCCTTGAACTCACTATGTAGTCCAGGCTGGTGCACACTATTTTGTTGTTGTTGTTGTTTGTTTGTTTTTTGGTGTGAGGGATCAAACTTGGCCTTGCGCTTGCTAGGCAAGCACTCTAACCACTGACCTAAATCCCCAGCCTGTTTGTTTTTTTTTGAAACAGGGTATGTAGTTTAGGCAGGCCTTACTGTGTAGTCCAGGCTATCCTTGAACTGCCTCAGCCTCCCAAATGCTGGGATTACAGGTATGCACCATCGTCACCAGTACTGGTACACACTATTTAAAGGAAAAAAAGGTGTTGTATGTCCTTGAATGACCCAATGCAGAGGACTAAGGGACTTGAAGGTCACAGCCATCTTCTCTAGATATCATAGCCAAGATCACACTTCTGGAATCTGGGAGGGAGAGGGCCGGATAGGCCCCATTTAGACTATTCTCCCTGCCCCCCCAAAATGAGCTGGGAGGCACAGAGAAGACAGGTACAAGATGTTCCTGAAGGGAGTTGGGAGTAACTTGGCATGATTTAGGGTATAGAATTGAAACACTGGTGTTCCTGAGAAAAATGAAGCAGCGAGGGCTGGGGATTTAGCTCAGTGGTTAGAGTGCTTGCCTTTAAAGCACAAGACCCTGAGTTTGATCCCCAGCACCAAAAAAATAAAGCAGCGTCCAAAATCCAGACACTCAAAGACATGTGAAAGAGTAGAAAAACAGGTCTCCTGTCCCTGCCCTCACCCCATCTTGTACTATGAACAGTCAGAGGGACAGATAAAACTCATTTCTTAGTGCCTGCTTTCTGTCCCCTAGCTAGTGGCCTCTTTGGATTCCAGTCTGAGGACTCTAGGGCAAAGATCACGTAGATGACCATTGACACACAACCCCCCACCTTTTTTCTGTAGCTCAGTTGCAGAATACCTGGCGTGGCCTAGCCTGGCTTGGGAGAAGGGGCCTCACTGGTCTAGTTTAGCTCCTAGCTCACTAGGTTTCTGTCCTGGATCCCACTGAAGTCTCAGACACATGTCACGGCATTGGGAATTTTCTTGGAAATGTGCATTGAAATCTCAGCTTGCCATTCATTCTCTGGGTAACCTGGAGGACTCTGTTCCCCACTATGAAGTGGGGAAGAGGTGTGAATCATATTTAGATGACTCTTTATAAGTGCCAGGGGATGGGAATTTAGCTCGGTGGTTAGAGTGCTTGCCTAGGAAGCGCAAGGCCCTGAGTTCGATTCCCAGCACCAAAAATAAATAAATAAGTGCCAGGGGAGAAATTAATTTGAATTCTCTCCTAGTGTTAACTAATTGGTCTCATTGAAAAAAACAAAAACATGGAGAAGAAAAGGGAACATGTAAAGGAAATACCTCTGATGCATCCCAGATGATTCCTGGAACTACTAACAGTCCTGTGCTCCCTACATTTTTTATCTTTCCTTTCCTCCTCACTCCTCATATTCTTTGGCTTGTTCTTTTCTGGGGGGAGGATGTTGAGACAGGGTCTTGCTACACAGTTCAGGCTGGCTTTGAACTACTCTGTAGCCCAGTCTGGCCTCGAACTCGTTGCAATCCTCCTGCCTCAGCCTCCGGAGTGCTGGAATTACAGGCGTGCACTACCACACCCGGCCATTTTGATATTTCTTATAGCCTCTTATTTCTCCCACTTCTTGTGTTTTTGATCTGTGGCTGCGTGTTTTATGTGTGCACGTCTGTGTGTGTGTGAGAGAGAGAGAGAGAGGAAGAAAGAGAATGAATGAATATGAGTACAATATGAGTTCATGGTTACTTAGGTCTTTTTTCCAAACCTGTTTCGGCTGGTGGGGATGGGGTATGGTGAAGTTCCCACTCAAGAAAAACAAGAAGGGTTAGTGTTCGCCTATAGCAGATCACGGCCCACCTGTCCCCCCCAGGGTTGCCTCTCCACCACTGTAGCCGCTGAGCAGGTGACTCAGGTGACTGGGGGTCCGACAATATAAGCTCGGAGAGAGCAGAGGCCGGGCCAGACTTCTGTGCGTAAAGGTGCGCTATGAAAAGCCTGGGCGCCCGGCGCACGGCAGATGCTTAGCAAATATTTGCTGAATGAGTAGCCACATGAATGACTGCGTGCACCAAAAGCGTTCTGAAGCAGGACTCTGCGGTAAGCAGTTTTCGCGGAGGTCCTTCCAGAGTGGCTCCAGCCCCGGGCGGGGTGGGAGAGTCAAAGTCATCCCGCCGCCGCTCAGCCGGCCTAGCCCCGCCCCCAGACGGCCCCTCACTCAGCCGTCACGTGCTGGCGGCTGGCCAATCACCGGGGCGGGCGGGGCAGACAGAAAGGAAAGCTTGGGTCGCGGCCCCGCAGACGTTCCTCACTACCCCTCGGTGGCCTCATGTCGCGCGGTGGATCAGACCCTGAGCAGCGCCAGCGGGCGTCAGAGGCGGACGCCGCCTCAGCAACCTTCCGGGCTAGCGGTAATTGCCTGGCGGCAGGGACTCGCTGGAACGCAGCGCCGACCCCTCCTCTTCTTTAGGACATTCTCGCCCCAACTCCAAGGTCGGCGCAGGGCAGAGAAGGGCTGCACGCCAGCTGGCGTTGGGAAGGGCCAGCCCTGGGCCTTTAGCTCCAGAGCAGGACGGGGCCGACAGGGTGCCGATGAGCTCGGGCCTGATTGTTGGGGAGAGCCAGGGGAGAGAGAGAGACAGCTGTGCTGACCGATCTTAACTCTCCGTCTCCAGAGCATCAGCATATCCGCTACAACCCGCTGCAGGATGAATGGGTGCTGGTGTCCGCTCACCGCATGAAGAGGCCTTGGCAAGGGCAAGTGGAGCCCCCACTTCTGAAGACTGTGCCCCGCCATAATCCCCTCAACCCTCTGTGTCCCGGGGCCACCCGGGCCAATGGAGAGGTGAGCCTATGGAGCCCACACCCACAGGGTGGACAGGGGAGATAGGCTCACCCTCAGAGCTGTCCTTCACACCCTGGCGGTGGACCGCCTGGGTCATATCCCGTCACGCCCTTTTGTTCCCTGCAGTGGCCCTTCTCCATTCCCTTGCAGCCTGATCAGCCCCTGAAGCCCACCAGATAGATGGTGGTGTGGGGCAGCAGATGCTTTTAGCGTATCCTTGTCTGTAGGTGAATCCCCACTATGATAGCACCTTTCTGTTTGACAACGACTTCCCAGCTCTGCAACCTGATGCTCCGGATCCAGGTACCCTGACTCCAACCACTTGGAGGGGAGGGAGGGTAGACCTTTGGTGGACTAGCTTCTGCACAGAGTAATGTCCTTTTATCTCAGGACCCAGTGATCACCCCCTTTTCCGAGCAGAGGCTGCTCGAGGAGTTTGGTAACTATGGATTTCCTCTCTTCAACCAGGGTTAAAGACTAAGCCATAGGGTTGGGTTCTACCCCTAGCACCCAACCCCTATCCTTCTGTCATCCCTTCCCCACCTCCCCACTTAGTAAGGTCATGTGTTTCCACCCCTGGTCGGATGTGACGCTGCCTCTCATGTTGGTCCCTGAGATTCGGGCTGTCATCGATTCATGGGCCTCAATCACAGAGGAGTTGGGTGCCCAGTACCCTTGGGTACAGGTCTGTGAGGTGGTCCCCTTTCCTGGAAGGGCAGGGAGGGGAATGGTACAGCTTTGCTTTAGGGGAGCAACGTTCCTTTTCCACTGGTGGTGGTTGGGAGGGTATTGCCTTGTGTCATTTTGACAATTAAAGCGCTTTATCTCTACCCAATAGATTTTTGAAAATAAAGGAGCCATGATGGGCTGTTCTAACCCCCACCCCCATTGCCAGGTAAGTGTGCCAGGGGCTGCAGTGGCTTTCTTGGCTGGCTCCAATCAGCACTGTGGGCAGGGGAAATGAATTAAGGGATGAGACAAAGGTACTATATTAGTGATGTGGAGGCTTGGAGGTAAAGGACCTACCTGCTTTTGTGTGTTCCTGTCTTCTGACAGGTGTGGGCCAGCAGTTTCCTGCCAGATATTGCCCAGCGTGAGGAGAGGTCTCAGCAGTTCTATCACAGTCAGCATGGAGAGCCCCTGCTGTTGGAGTACAGCCGCCAAGAACTACTCAGGAAGGTGGGAGAGAACAAGACCCAGGTCCCCAAGGAGTTCTTAGCCTTCTCACCTCAAAAGAGAGGTGTGTGAAAGAGAAGAGTAGTTGGGAAGTAGCAGAGAGACTCACTAGAAGAGACTAACAATAATTAAGGAACGATGATGGTGGTTTAAATTAGGGTGAAGTGGCAGAAGTGGTAGGAATCCTTCAGATTCTTGGCTTTTGCTTCCCCAGCCTATTCGCTGGCCCCCTAGACCTACTTTGATGACTTCATCTCCATTTTATGTGTCCAGGAACGTCTGGTCCTAACTAGTGAGCACTGGTTAGTGCTGGTCCCCTTCTGGGCAGTGTGGCCCTTCCAGACGCTGCTGTTGCCGCGTCGACATGTGCGGCGGCTGCCCGAGCTGACCCCTGCTGAGCGTGATGGTGAGTCCCTCAGCTAGGACCTTGGGTCTGTACACTGGATGAAATGGCTCTGGTAGGGCCAGCATCTGGTTGCCAGGCTGAGAGTCAGGCTCTGATTCCAGATCTAGCCTCTATCATGAAGAAGCTCTTGACCAAGTATGACAACTTATTTGAGACATCTTTTCCCTACTCTATGGGCTGGCATGGTGAGTCTTTTCAGTATCTGTATCTAGCCCCAACACCATTTCTGGGCTCCTAGGTCCCAGCTCAGGGGACCACAACTCATGGCAGGCCTTGAAACACTTGCTAGGGAAGTGTCCAGAGCAGAGATGCTAGAAATGAGGGGGAGCAGCAAACTTGTTGAAACTCACCAGGGTGCTTTTAGATGCCTGGGCTTTCTGGTGGAGGATGCTGGGAGATGTAGTTTTCCAGTATGTGGGCTGGTTTAGGGGTGGAGTGGGGGACTGATGAACTAAGAAAGGGCCCTCCCCACCTTCTCTGGCTTTTTCTTCCTGTTAGGTGCTCCCACAGGATCAGAGGCTGCAGCCAACTGGGATCACTGGCAACTTCATGCTCATTACTACCCACCACTTCTGCGCTCTGCTACTGTCCGGAAATTCATGGTTGGCTATGAAATGCTTGCCCAGGCCCAGAGGGACCTCACCCCTGAGCAGGTCAGGACTCAGAGCATCCTGAGTCCACAGGTCCCTTTTTCTTTTCCACTTCCTCAAGGGATTCTAACAGTTATGACCCTGAGAATCTTCATGAAAACCTGGGCATTTCCAGGAACCAGGAGCTGTGATACTCCAGGCTTGGGTGGCTCCAGCAATCCTTGTCTCCCCCAGCCCTCAAGCCCTCCCCAAGTATCTCCTGGTGCTCAGAACTTCAAACCACCATTCTCTGTGGTTCTTACCTCCTTAATTGCCCTTTGCTTCCATTCCAGGCTGCAGAAAAACTAAGGGGACTTCCTGAGGTACACTACAGCCTGGGGCAGAAGGACAAGGAGACAGCAGCTATTGCCTGACCACAGGGCCTTGAATCCTTCTGCCAGAGGAGACTGAGGCCTGGAATTCGGGCAAATGTAGCATCAATAAAATTAAATTAAAATTTTAATTACATATTCTGACACTAGAGGAGTATGAACTCAAAAACTTTCAGGAGCTGGCCCTGTTGGCACATGCCTATAATGTCAACATTCTGGAGGCTGAGGCAGGAGGATTGGGGTGAGGCCAGCCCGGGGTACATAGTTCAAGACCAGCCTGAACTGCATCGCAAGACCCTGTCTCAGAAAACAAAAAACAAAAACCAAAAAAACCGAAAAAAAACCCTTCAAAAATCTAGGGTTAAAAGCTAAGGGGCAGCAGGGTGTAGTGGTGAATGCCTGAAATTTCAGCACTCTGGGAGGCTGAAGCTCGATTGCAAGTTTGAGCCCAGCCTGGGAAATTCAGCAACTTAGGGAGACTCTGTCTCAAAATAAAAATAAAAATGGCAGGGATGTGGCTCAGTGCGATGCTCTGAGTTCACTTCCTAATACAATAAAAGAAGAAGGAGAAAAAAAAAAGAGCACAGCTCTAGCAGTGATTTACCTACAGATATGCAAAAATGATGCAAAAATTCCATCTCAAATCTCTGAACAAAATTAATATTCAGTATTGCATCTGGCCTATAGATTCTCTTGCCCATGGCATACATGACATTTTAGTTTAGGAAACTAAAAATTTTGTGTTCTTAGCTGTGGCTGAGGCTTTGGGAAGGCCAGTGTCCCCTTTACCACCAAGCACAGGCCTGAGGATACTGGTCCCAGTGGTCAGTGGCTAGACCCTGGGCTTCTGGCCAGACCCTGGCTTTGTGAGTGGCTGCAGCTTGGCTCTGCTTCAGCCCACAGGGTCTGAAGGGGTGAGTAGGGCACGTGTAGGTGGCTTTGTGTCCTTGGCTTCTCCACATTCCTAGATGTAGTATGTGCAGACTCAGTATACCTCTGTTGCCCCTATACCCTAATCATTGCACAGGGCAGGAAGCTGCCAGGTTTAGGAGCCCCAGGGCCTAGAAGGGGGTGTGGCTAAACCCCAGGGCCTAGATGAAGGTGTGGTTTTCATCATGACCCTCCTCTCTGCAGCAGTTGGGGAACAGAAGGCTGTGAGACCTGGTCACCATTCTTTTCCCAGGGGAACTTAGTCTTCAGGTGGGAAAATCATACCAAGGTTGGACAGTAACTGAACCTGGCTGAAGAACCTTGACAGCCTATCTTCTAGTCCAGGGTCTTTTCTCCTGAGCCCTTAGAGGGAAAGTGCCTGGGACTTGAAGATATTGGCAGATATGGAAGGAGATCAAAGAGCGTGCATCTCCTTTGAGCTTCCCGGGAGCTGGGGCATAGGTGACAATGCCTGGGGGGTGGCTAGTTTCCTAAAGCACACACACGCACACGCACACGCACACGCACACACACACACACACACACACACACCCCCAAGCTTGCACCTCTACTTTGGCTGCGTTTGGAACCATCTGGGTAGTTTTAAACAATACTGAAGTCTAGAGCCAACCTCCAGAGATTCTGATTTAACTGGTGTGAGGTGGGGCTTGGCAGTTCTACAACCACAATACCCTGCAAAGTTTGAGAACCATTGTTCTGGGCCAGCCCTCCTCTTTCCTGGGTCAGGAGCACCACAGGTTCTCCAGTCACCTGCCCCCTGGCTCCTGAGCCCTGAACTTGAGGCTTTGTTTGCGGATAGCGAGGCTGCGGAAGGGCCTGAGCACTTCCAGCCCTGTCGTCCCAGGGAGGATCGGACTTCGAGCCAGGTCCCGGCAGGCCAGCTTAAGACTCCGTCCTCAGCATCCTCTGCTGTCCCAACGGGACAGGAAGTGTCCGGCAGAGGTGGGGGTGGAAGTGATTGGCAGTCGGAATCTCCAATGGGCCGGGAGGCCCCCCCCAGTTTCACCTCTCTCCTTCCATTGGCGCCTGGGAGGAGCCACCCCCACAGCGGGGGCTCGGGGCGGGAGGGAGTAAAGGCCGGGGCGAGGGCGAGGGCGAGGGCGAGGGCGGAGGGCGCTGGCGGCGGCGGCCGCGGAAGGTGAGGCTTGCTGGGGCTCGCGGGTGTAGACGGCGCAGTCTTGCCAGGAGGGGGCGGGGCAGTTTGGTGTACGATCGACAGTCTCGCTGGAATGTTAGCGACGGTGCCATAGTGTAGGACTCTGGCTGATTGTCACTTGTTGCAACTGTCAGCTGATGTGACTGCATGTAACAATGTACTTGTAAGCGAGTTTGCATGTGGAGGTGCAAGGGTGAGATTGTGCGTGTATCTTTCCATGTGCTGTCCATAGTGAGATGGGGCCCTGTGTGTGTGTGTGTGTGTGTGTGTGTGTGAGAGAGAGAGAGAGAGAGAGAGAGAGAGAGAGAGAAGGGGATTGTGACCACATCAGGGAACGTGTTTTGGAAAGGTCTCTGTAGGGCTTAGACTATCTGTCAGTGTGAGAGTGGGTGGCTGGGTCTCTGTGCCAATGTGTGACTTCAGCAGTAGCAGAGCAGTAGTGAGACTTGTGACTCTGTGTGTGTCCTGTGTCCTTCTGCAGACTGTGTGGGAGTGTAGTTGTTTGTACATTGATAGCTAATGGCACCAAACTTTCTACTTAGTCTGTACCATAGACAGACCGCTCCCCAACACCCACTGTTTCCCCTCCTTCATTTTTTGCCCTAGAGGCCGTGAGGGCTGGAGGTGTAGCTCAGTGTGTGTGGGAGACCCCAGAAAGATAAGGTCTACTACTCCTTATTTGCTATTTCCCCCTTGGACTCAGTTTCCTTGTATTTCTTTTTCTTTGTGACTGTCTTAGGGATATTTCTCCCTGTGTCTCTCTGTTTTATCTCCCAAGTATTTCTGTGTATCTGTCTTACCTTTCTTCTCTTCTCTTCTTTTGCTTTTCTTTCTTTCTTCCCTTCCCTTCCCATTCTTTCCTTCCTTCCAAAGGTCTCACTTACTATGTAGCCCTGGCTGGCCTTGAACTAGCTGCAATCCTCCTGCCTCAGCCTCCTGAGTGCCAGGATTACTGGCATGTACCAGGACACCCAGTTGTATCTTCTTTCTGATGCTGGCATGCTGTGTCTCTGTGTCCTATGCCTGACAATCTGTTTACTCAGTTTGGCTACCTGGTATCCTGTAACAGTGATGAGATGCTGATCTGCCATTGGAGATGAGAAGCCTTAAACCATAATGAATGTTTGCCTTTAGGGAGTGCTGTGACCTGCCCCACCCATCAGAGTCCGTGTGTGTGTGTGTGTGTGTGTGTGTGTGTGTGTGTGAGAGAGAGAGAGAGAGAGAGAGAGAGAGAGACTGAGTATACAGTTATGTATAAATACGTCTGAATCCAGGTGAGGGTGTCCAAGTGTTTTGGTGTAACTATCTGAGAGTGTTAGTCTGAGGATAAGTGTGCGTTTTGTGTACCTGGCACCAAGGGACCAAAGGCATTTCCTGGTGCTGGGGCCCAAAGAGTGGAGGGAGAGGTAAGAAATGGCTGGAACTTCCAGGGGAAGGGGACCTGGACTCTGTCCTTTTCTTGTATTCCCCAGCCTGGGGCCTCTCTTAACCCTGGAAACAGCCAGCTGGGCCCTAAGGCAACATTTTCTGGGGAGTGAAGAAAGTAGGCACACAAGTTTGTATCTGGTTTTTTTGTTTGATTGTGTCCATGTGTGCTCAATGGAGTGTCCTTTTCTTAACTGGTACCTGGTGAGTCCATGCATGAACGTGGCTGTGTATGTCTATGTGAAAACACAGGGAATCTTTCACTGACAGGGACATAAGCACAAGCAATCCTGTTCTCTCTTGCTGGCCTTGGCTATACGTGTGGCTTCCTTTCCATGGCCGGGGGAGACTCTTCGCTTCCCAGGGCCTGGGGTGGGAAGGGAGGAGGGAGAGGGAAGGAGGGGAAGGGGGAAGGAGGAAGGAGGAGAAGGAAGACCAAGGGGGCCTGGTTAAGGGTGGCTGAGCTCCAGGGCCCAAAGGGGGCGGGGCTGGGAAGGAAAAGAGGGGATGGTTCTAGGGTCCCAGAACTGAGTGGAGCAGAAGCCGGTGCGGTAGCTGGTGAGAGGAGGTGGGAGGAAGTCTTGGAGGCCATGGACACTCAGCCACTGGGATCAACAAGGTAGGGAGGGGCCAAACTGGGTAATGTGGCTGGGGAGCCGGGGTGAGCCAACTACACTGGGATAGACATGGAGACGTGTGGAGGCCCCTGGTCTGGTCTAGGTCTACTCTGGAGGGGTCCATGCTCTCCCTCTTTTGGCACTCTCACCCATGGCTCTCCCCATTTGCTCCTTCTCCACTGCCTTCCTCCTCCTGCACACCCCCAAGCCAGGATCCTAGTTTTTAGTACCCCCGGCCCCAGCTTCTTCTCCGACTTTTGAGTTCCCACTGCTTCCAGCCCAGCCCTTCTGCTTGTTGAGCCCCTGTCACCTCCTGGTCCTGATCACTGAGTGATCTCTTCTCTTGGTGCTGTGGCCCCCACGCCAAGCCTCGTTTCCTGCAGGCTGCTGGCTTCCCTCCCCTCCCCGCCGCTCTGTCTCCATCTCCATCTGCTGGCTCCTTGCCCGCCCCCAGCCTCTAGCAGCAGCCAGGGCATCTGGATCTGCTTAACTCTGTAGCCCTCGCCTGCACCCTAGCCCCATCCAGCTCTACAGGCTCAATACCAACAAAGATTTTAAGCCAGGCCCAGCTGAGTGGGCCCAGTAGCCAGTGCAAGGAACCAGGCCCAGGCCAGAGACTTGGCAGCCAGAGCAGGACTAGGCCTCATAGTGGGATTTCAGGGTGGGTTTGGACCCACTGTAGCAACCCCCACCCCAGGGTGATAAGGTTTGCCCCAGGTTAGTCAGAGATGGTGATTAGCTGTGGACAGGTGAGAGCGAATGCCAGAATTCCCAGCAGCTGGACCGGAAGGGTTAATGGGAATGGCTGAGCCAGTGCCAGCCCTTGGTGCCAGGGGTGGGCGCCAAGGGCAGTGGAGGGGGGTGGTTGCTGGCACTGTTTGTCGCCTCCGGCTTTTGTTCTGGGCCCTAAGCCCAGGACTGGGATGGAGGGTGTGAGGGCATTCATGTGCACGCGTGGGTGTGTGTGCGTGTGCATGTGTGCATGCATGCATATATACAACACTGAATATATGGTGGGAAAAGGACCTTGGGTTAGATCCCCTAAGGATTTCTGATAGCAGTACCCCACTCAGTGCCTCACTGTTTCTCCTGGGAAGCCCCAGTTTTGGAGATGGGGAGCCAGGCTTTAGCCCCTGTCTCAGGGATGGGGGACCCCTGACCCTGCCTCTTCCCACAGATGAGCAGCAGCTGCTCAGGACTGAGGAGGATCCTGGTGGCTGTGGCTGTAGCCCTGGTCTCTGCTTCCTCCCCCTGCCCCCAGGCCTGGGGCCCTCCAGGTGAGAGGAACAATCACTCTGTGACCCCCACTGCTGACTTGGGGGATTTGCCACTCTCATGCCTAAATGGAATCCCTCTTTCTCCTCAATACCTGACAGCCTGGTCTTCCTCTACCCTGTCCTCTAATCTGTCTCCAGATTATAACCTGATGCTTTACCTAATAACCCTACACAGCACTATTAGACAAGTCTGCTCCTTACCAAAGTGGAGGTGGGAGGAGGGTAAAGACAGAGCCTTACCTCAGAAGTGCCTTCCACAGGGGTCCAGTATGGGCAGCCTGGCAGGTCGGTGATGCTGTGTTGCCCGGGAGTGAGTGCTGGGTAAGTGCCTCACCTACTCTTTTTGACCCTGTCCATCCTCATGTACCCTCCTGTCCTCACCCCCTCTGTGTAATCCTTGCCTCTCTGTCCTAACCCAGTAACTAACCCTGTTCAACAGAAAACTCAACCAATGTGCATTGAGCACCTGCTACTTGCCTGGCCTAAGTGTCTGCCTATTATAGGCTCTGCAAACAGCACAAACCAGGCAATTCAGTGCCTGCCCTCAGAGTTTACATCCTCCTGGGAAGACAGACAGTAAGAATCTTGCCAGATAGTAATGCTTGCAGGACAGAAAATCCTAAATTGTGAGGTTAAAGAGGATAAGCGAGTGGTTACTTTTTATTCATAGTCAGGGAAAGCCTTTCTGAGGAGGTGACATTGAAGCTGATTTCTGAAGGTCAGCAAGGAGGCAGGTGTGCACAGATTTCATAACAGTATAAATGCCCTGAGGTGGGAATAAACTGAGTCCTTCTCCCTGTGCCTCCCTTTCCCTCTCTTTCCCCTTCCCCCTTCCCCCTTCGCCTTTTTTGATAGGGTCTTGCTATATACTCTTAAAGTCACAATCCTCCTGCCTCAGCCTCCTGAGGCCTGAGATTACAGGTGTGAATCCAGTATTTCTGGGAAACAGAAATTAGAGCAGTGTGGACAGAGTGTACTTGGTGAGGGGAGGTAGGAGCTGATGAAGGACGACAAGGGCTAGATTGCAAGGAGCTTTGTAAGCCAGTGAAGAGAATTTGGATTTTATTTCAAGTGCAGTTAGAAGCCTAGGGAAAACGGTGGCATGGTCTGACTTACATTTAAATCTTCTCTCTGTCAGTCATTACTTCATCTCACCTCCAGGACCCCCGTGTACTGGTTTCGGGACAGGGAGTCAAGGCTGCTCCAGGGACCTGACTCTGGGCTGGGGCATCAACTGGTCCTGGCCCACGCAGACTCTACTGACGCAGGCACCTACATCTGCCAGACCCTGGAGGGTGAACTCGGAGGCACAGTGACCCTCCAGCTGGGCTGTGAGTTAAGGATGGTGGTAGTGATGAGATATGGGGTTCCTGAGAGAATTGAGAACCTGAGTAGGCCTCTGGGATAGGGAGGAGCTGGGGACTTCTCAGTCTCCAGTTGTACCCTTTGCCTCTAGATCCCCCAGCCCGTCCTGTGGTCTCCTGCCAAGCATCTGATTATGAGAACATCTCCTGCACTTGGAGTCCCAGCCAAGTCAGTGGTTTACCCACCCGCTACCTCACCTCCTACAGGTGTGTGCATGATTGGGTGTGGGTGCCTTTGGATTTGGGTGTGCTTGGCACAATGAGGGTTTGGGAGGCAGGAAGGGAGGTTCAGACTCAGAGAGGGCAGAGGGTCCTTTTTTCTTTCCTGAGCTCAGATGGGCCCCTCCCCACCAGGAAGAAGATGTCGCCAGGAACTGGTCACCAGAGGTAGGACATGAGGGAGAGGCTGGGGGCTCCAGCTTGTATCCCACAACAAGCATCTCCAAAGGCCAAGACTAAATCTTTCCTTCTAGGGTGAGTCTATTCCCAGGGCGGCCGTGCCCACAGGACCCTCTAGGGGCTGCACGCTGTATTATCTATTGGGCAGAGTTCTGGAGCCAGTACCGGATTAATGTGACTGAGGTGAACCCACTGGGTGCCAGCACACGCCTGCTGGATGTGAGCTTGAGGAGCATCTGTGAGTACCTGCTCCTAGACCTCTCCCAGCCCCTACCTTGGAGACCC
This sequence comes from Hystrix cristata, assembly GCA_004026905.1. NCBI lineage: Eukaryota > Metazoa > Chordata > Mammalia > Rodentia > Hystricidae > Hystrix > Hystrix cristata. The sequence continues at coordinate 30,281 of PVJO010009229.1, forward strand.
CAGACAGACTCAGTGGTCAGCAGCCCTCCCAATATAGACTCCACAGGCAGGCTGAGAAGTCAAAGGATGGGACTCTTATCTCTGCAAACAGTTAGAGACTGATGTCGCCACTTACAGGTCCTTCCTGGTTCCCTAGCCTGAGGGCTGACTCCCTGCTTTTAGGGCCTGTGCTCCATGCAGGCAACCAAATCTCTTGTCAGCCTGGCTAAGGGAAGCCCCTGCCCACCACTTCTTCCTCTTGATCTGTGTGTGGGAAGGAGGAACTAAACTTGGGGGGAGGGGGTGTGGTGGTCCATTCCTTTAATCTGAGCTATTTGGGAGACTGAGGCAGGAGGATCACAAGTTCAAGGCAATCTGGAAAATTTAGCACTGTCGCAGAGCTGGGTGTTGTGGCACATGCCTGTAATCTCAGCCCTTGGGAGGCTGAGGCAGGAGGATCACAATGAGATTGAGTCCAGCCTGGGCTATATATACTGTAGTGAGTTCAAGACCAACCGGAACTGCATAGTGAGACCCTGTCTCAAAAAAAAAAAAAAAAAGACTGGGCCTCTGGATGTAGCTTAGTGGTAGAGCACTTGCTTAGCATGTGTGAGGCAGCCTTGGGTTCAATTGCAGTATCATACCACAAAACAAATGAAAAAAAACAAAACCAAGCAAAACACCTCAATTGGAATTTAGGCCAATTTGTCTTACAAAAAAAAGACTCTTTATTCATGCAACATTTCAAAAAACTACCCCCAGATCTCAGCTTATTTTATAATAAGGATGATGGAGCCCAATAGTTGATCAAGTTTAAGGTATCCTCATCCTACATGGAAGCACCTGGCTAGGGTGCCTTTCAGCACACACCTTGGGATGTGTTGGGAAAGGGATGGGTAACAATTGCCTACCTTGACTTTGTACCTGGATGCCCACAGTGCGCCCAGACCCACCTGAGGGGCTGCGGGTGGAGTCGGTCCCTGGTTACCCGCGACGCCTGCATGCCAGTTGGACATACCCCACCTCTTGGCCACGACAGCCGCACTTCGTGCTCAAGTTCCGACTGCAGTACCGTCCAGCACAGCATCCCACCTGGTCCATGGTAAGGTCTGGAGGGTGTTGCGACCTTAGGCTGTGGGTCCCATCTCTGGTTTTGTGAGCCTGGGTGTTCTGCAGAGCTTCCTGTGGGCCAAACTTTGTGTTGGGTGCTGGGTTGTGGTGCTGTCTTATGGGGCTATAACTATGGTATGATGTAAACCCATCTGTGGGCAGACAGTGTCTTTTAAAAAATAATTTAACTTTTCTAGGGAAAGGAGTGCCTTCCACCCACAGACACATCTTCTTACACAGTCTCATACACAGCCAAGAATAGTAGTGGATTCTCACCTCTGGAGATGGCAAAGATTGGCTGGTAGTGGGTTTGGCAGTCAGCAGCAGCATCATATTATAATCCGAATTTTGTGCTATCTCCCTGCCAGGCACTGTGCCTCACATTTTACCTGAATTATCTTGTTCAGGTGTATTCACCTGTGTTTTACAAATGAAGAAACTGAGGCACAGAGGCCCAAAGTTCACCCAGTAAGTGGTTTAGCAAAGGTCTGAACCCAGACAGACCGATGCAGCAGCTTGTCCAAGTAATCACACTACTATCTTAGTCACTCTCTTTCTTGGTGAGACACAATACTGGGCTTAAGGAGGAGACATTTATTTTGGCTCACAGTTTCAGAAGTTTCAGTCCGTGGATAGCAAGCTCCAAGGCAGGAATGGCAAGGCAGAGGGGCATAGCAGGGGAAAGAGGCTCATGTCCTGGCAACCAGGAGCGCAGAGAGAGAGAGAGAGAGAGAGAGAGAGAGAGAGAGAGAAGGGAAGAGCTGGAGAGGGAGATATACTCTTCCAGGCTAATCCTCCCGTGACCCACCTCTTCTGACCAGGTCTCACCTCCTGACAGCAAGTTAGCCATAGTGCCCCCATGATCCAGCTACCTTCCACACACATGAGGCTTCTGGGGAACATACCTCAGATCTAAACTGTAGCAGTTACCATCATCCAGCTGAGTGAGGTGGCACACACCTGTAATTCCAGCACTCAGGAGGCTGAGGCAGGAGAATGTCCATGAGTTTGAGGCCAGCCTGGGCTACACAGTAAGTTCAAGGCCAACCTGAACTACATAGGGATACCCTGTCTAAAACAACAACAACAACCAACAACCTGCCATCTCCTGAACACCAGTTATAGACCCTAGACCACATCAGTCACCCAATTGTTAAGGCCCAGACTCTGCACCATGCTGAGGGAGGAGGGCACTGGGAAAAAGGGGAATTCTTTGCAGGCTGTGTGGGTGGGCTCTGTGCTTACAGCCTGGAACCTGATACCCTAAGGAACCGTCTTCTCACCCCAGGTGGAGCCCATTGGCTTGGAGGAGGTGATCACAGATGCTGTGGCTGGGCTGCCCCATGCAGTGCGGGTCAGTGCCAGGGACTTTCTGGATGCCGGCACCTGGAGCGCCTGGAGCCCAGAGGCCTGGGGGACTCCGAGCACTGGTGAGAAAGAAGCCAAAGAAAAGATCAGAGGCCCCGCCCTAAAGCATGTGTTACCTAGATCTATTTGCCAAAGGCAGCCAGGTGGCCCATGCAGGTACCACCGTTGCTCTCCCAGGCCTCAGCCTCGGTGGCCTGTGATTGTCCCCTGGCTTCGGTCCTCCCCACTCTACTTCTGTAAGCCACATCCCCAGAAGGTGGCCAGACCCTTTCGGGCTCCATCTCTGAGACCCCTGCATCCAGCTCAGCCCCCTAAACCTCCTCCGTGAATGGACTCTTCTTAGGTCTCCTCTCCCTCAGGGCCCCTAACAAATGAGATTCCTGATGTGGGCCAGCCACACACACAGCTGGTAGACAGCACGGCTCCTCCGAGGCCTTCTCTGCAGCCAGACCCACGGCCACTGGGTGAGCTTGGGCAGATGGCAAAAGTTGTAGAGGACAGAAGTCTCTGAGAGAAGGGGGCACTGAGTAGGTCAGGCCCCCTCTCACAGTGGCATGTGGCTGTCCCTCTCAGGTCACGGAGACCCTCTGGAGCAGATGGTTTTACTAGTGTCTTTGGGGGTCTTTTCTCTCCTGGGACTGGCTGCTGGGGCCCTGACCCTGGGGCTCTGGTAAGTGACTGGCCTTGGTCTTGTGGAAACCACGTCCATCCCATCCCTCATGGTTTCCTACTGACTTTCCGGCAATCTGTCTGATTCTGCACTCTCTCTCCCCATCCTGACCCTCCACATTCCACTTTCATGATTCTCACTGATTCTTCTCCTGACACTTTACTAACAAAAATGCTCTTGGAGCCAGGTGTGGTGGTGCATACCTGTAATCCCAACACTCTGAGAGGCTGAGGCAGGAGGGGTCACAAGTTTGAGCCCAGCCCTGGCAATTTAGTGACATAGTGAGAACCTCTGTCAAAATTAAAAAGTAAAAAAGGGGGGCTGGGGATATAGCTCAGTGCAAAGGCTCTTGGTTCAATCCCCAGTACTGAATAAATAAAAATTAAAAGAATAAAAATATATTTTGAGGGGACTGCGATACCCTACATTGCTGGGGACACAGTTGCCTTTTTATGTCCTAGGCTGAGGCTGAGATGGGGCGGGAAGGATGGACCCCAAAAGCCTGGATTTCTGGCCTCGATGATTCCAGCTGACAAGCTTCCAGGTGAGTAGGCCCTCTGGGTTTAGACTTGGTGCTGTGTGCCATCATTTTGAGATTGTCTGGCTTGAAAGCCAGGTGCCCTCGTAATTTTATGGATGTTGGGAATCTGAGTTGGATCTCCTTATTCTTATGTATGGGCTGTGGGCTGTGACCTTTCATTCTTTAGTCCCTGGGCTCTGAAGTGGGTCTTCGCTTTCTCTCTCTCTCTCAGGGTACTGGGGACTTTAGATAGGCTACCTTCTCATTTTCAGAGCATTAAGACTGAGAGCTGAGTCAGGTCACCTATAGTCCCAGGTAGAAGGCTGTGAGTTGGAGGCCAGCTGGGGCTACATAGTGAGTTCAGGGCCAGCCTGAAATACATAGCAAGACTCTGTTAAAAAAGAAAAGACTCAGAACTAAATATCTGTTGTTTTTCTTGGGATATTTTAGATCAGTGCTTAGAAGTTCTACCTTCCCTCCCTCCCTCCTCTTTTTGTAGTACCAGGGATTGAACCAGGGGTCTTGTATGCTAGCAAGTGCTCTGCCACTGAGCTACATCCCCAGCTCTTTTTGAGACAGGGTCTTGCTTAATTGCTTATGCTAGTCTTGAACTTGTAATCCTATCTCAGCCTCCTGAGTAGCTGGGACTACAGTTGTGTATCACTGTGCTTGATTCTAACCTCATACTTAATATGCCTGGGCTGAGAGTTGTATCTGCTCTTTTTTTTTTTCTTTTTTTTCGGTTTTCTGAGACGGAGTCTCGCTATGTAGTTCAGGCTGGCCTCAAACTCATGGAGATCCTCCTGCCTCAGCCTCCCAAGTGCTGGGATTACAGGTGTATGCCACAATGCCTGGCTCCCCTTCATCTTTAAAATATTGGGGTTCCCTCAAAGTTGGGCTCTTCTATCTCTTCTCAGAGTGTTGGGCTCAGAACTGGGTCCCCCTCTTCATTGTCAGGATGTGTGAGTCAAGACCTAGTCCTGTCTCTCCTGATTTGCCTCCTGCTCTCCTAGGTACTCCAAATCTGTAGAAGACCCACAAGAGCTTCATTGGATTCCACCTGTAGCTCTGTCTTGGTGGTGTGGACGAATGGACAGATAGAATCAGGCAGGGCAGTAGATCCCTGTGCATGGGGAGTCTCGGCTGAAAGTTGAGCCCATTTCTCTGAGACTCTGGATTCCAAACTTGCCAGCTGAAAAGTGTCTGGACCTCTGACTTCATCCCTGAGCTGAAGTCCATCTGAAGAATGTTTGTAGGTATATATGTGTGTTCATGTGTGACTCTGTGTATGTGAGGTATGGAACATGTGTTCTTTGCATATATTTTATAGGTGCCTGGAGAATGTGTGGGTCCTTGGCTCTTGGCCTTGCCCCTTGCAGGTGCTGTGAAGATGCAAAATAAAGAGGACGAGGAAGTTCTTAGCGATTGTAGTCAGAGATTATTGTACAGTGATGCTTTATTACTTTGGGTTTGGGGGCTCCCAGACTGTTTCCCCTTGCAGCCCCAGATTCAGGTTGGGCAGGGTTCCCTGGAGTCTTTTTCCTTGGTGCTGAAACCACCGAGCCAGACTGCGGTTCTGGGGATGGATGCAGACACTGCGGCGAGCCAAGTGAAGCCTGGGAAGGGAACATCCAAAGCTAGGCCCGTACCTTGGAGATGAGGTTAAGGTCTGGGGTCAGGGGCAAGGGCCAGATGAAACTCGGGGCCAGCATCAGAATTAGACGTTGGGGCTAGGGTTGGGCTCAACATCAGGGGATGGGACTGAGATCAGAGCCAGGTGTCGAGAGTAGGGTTCGAGCTCACACAAAAGCCTGGAGGTGACAGTCCCCATCAGCCTCCTGCAGTTCCACCCGGATGACCTTCCTCAGTATCTTGTTGGTGAGTGGCTTTCTGTAGAGCTGAGTACAGCAGGCAGTGCTGGGTAGCAGTAGCAACGCTATGAGACAACAGGGTCATGTGTTCAGAAGGGTCTAGGCCCAGAACTGCTCCATCAGATAGCTGGAGGTTTAGATTTCCTGAGCCCTGTTCTCTTCATCTGATTAATCTGGACCCCTAACATTTTTTGTTTTGTTTTTTGAGACAGTGCCTCACTGTGTAGTTCAGGCTGGCCTAGAACTCACTGCGTAGCCCAGGCTGGCCTCAAACTCACGGTGATCCTACTGCCTCAGCCTCCCAAGTGTTGGGATTACAGGTGTGCGCCATCACACCTGGCAAGCCCCCCAGCCTTCTGTATCCCCAGGGACTTACCTGGTCCAGGGTCTGGGCTCAGGAGCAACAGTAACAGCATGAAGATGCTGATGGGTGAGAAGAGTTCCTTCATGCTTCTCAGTGGAGATACTTGTTTCTCTCTGCTCCTTCCCTACCTTTTATCTGTGTGCATTTCACCTGGGGCATCAGGTGAGTCAGAGACAGGCGGAGATGTACTGCTTATCTTGTGACATGCCTGAGCTCTACTCCTTGGCCCGTTGCCATGGACCCCTTCCTCTTCTAGGACTAGCATGTCCAGTGATAGTCCAATCAGGGAAGCAGGGGCGAGGGTAGTACATGATGTGGGGGCTGACGGTACAGTGACTAACAACAGCTAAGGATCCACAGGAACATCTAATAATAGACATTCAAGTCCATATTCCCGTAGCCACATATTCAGTCATATGACTAACCTCAGCCACACCCGTGATTGGACCATCATAGACAAAAATCATACAGTTGTAGTTACAGTCAAAGTCCCACCCCCACACAGCTGTGTTTCCACAACCATCCAATCACACATCATATTAGCACACACATTCCGATACAGGAGTTGTGGATGGGATGGGAACAGAGGACAGGCCAGGACTAACTTGCCTTCCTGCCCTGGCCTGCTTGTCTTATCAGGAGAAATTGATGGGAATGGGTCCCTAAACAGGCTCTTCTGGCTGGGGCCAGCTACATTCAGAGAAACTGGGAGGTGACTTTTTGTTAGTTTTGTGGGTTCCCTGGAGATGGTGAGGTAGGGGAAGATGAGATGAGGAAAGGTAAGGTGTGATTTGGTGCCAGACTGCTGATGTCAAATTTGGTGGAAAGCACAAGAAATCTTGGGTTTTTTTTGGGGGGGGCACAGTGCTGGGGATCAAACTTAGGGCCTTGTGCTTGCTAGGCAAGCACTCTACCACTTGCTAAATCCCCAAGCCTAGCACAAAAAATTTTACATTCCTGTTTTTGCCTAGTTCTGTTCCAGGAATGTCAGTTTGTTAGCAGAGGCCTGAGGTTTCCAGACTCAGTCCCTGGCTTGTTAGAGACATCAGACTCAAAAGTAAATTATGTCTTTTTTGTTCTACTCAAATTCCAGCCTCCTTGCACTGTGGGACTGGATGAATACCCCGGCACCACAGGTTCAGTAATACCCACTTCTGGCCCCTATACCTGCATCCCATCCTCCAGCTACAGCCCCATCTGCATCTCCTTCCTTTGCTAATCTAATACTCATGTCTCCCTTCCTTCTTCCCTGCGTTCAAATGCAACATTCCTACCCCTCCTGATCCAGTTGTTTCTGGAAAGCTGGAAACTGTCTAGGATGGGGCAGAAGTAGGGGCAAGTTTCTGGGTCAGTGGCCCAGGCTCCTTGAAGAATGTCCCATTCCTGGCTGGTGATTTTAATCTTCAAGTCCTGCTCTGTGGGTGAAACATAAACGGAGTCATACATCAATAATCCAGGCCTTTTCTGGATGTTACAGGGGTTTCTTCAGTCTTCTACTCTGGGTCAGTCCCTCTCTATATGGGGTAAGCTTTCTCTTGGAGAAGGACTCATATTTTCTCTGGGTGGCCCTTCCTGCTACCAGGGTGCTCCAACATTTACGAGGGGCTTTAGTTCCCACAGGAGGGACTAGTCACCTTCCAGGCTGAAAACCTCAGCCTCTCCTCTTCCTGTCCAGTGTGAAGCCTGAAGGCTCCTCTCTAGGATTCCCCAGGGATCTTCAAGTCTTCTGACAGCATTCTGGTGAGCTGTGGGCCCAGGGCTGAATAAAACATTCCACATTTGAAGGGGTAGACATTGTAAGGAAATGGTTAAAGAGCCTGGGGACTTTCTTGAAAGTGACTGCAGAGGTCACTCATCTTGAGTTTTTGGTACCAGAGGCCTTAGGATCCCTTTCCCACTCTCAATCTGGATGTGTCCTCCAGAGCCTGGGTGTGGCTACTGAGGATACTCCAAGGAGATCTCCTAGGCTCCATCATGTTGTCGTAGACCTTGTCCATTGGCTGGTTGTTTGCCACATACTTTGTGGTCTTTCCTGGACTTGTCAGTCTAGAGACCTTTAGAAGGCAGAAAACAAATCTCTCCCCTTTAGCTTTGCCAAAAATAAGGCCAAGTCCTCCCCAGCCACAATCTGCTGTGGCAGCGGCAGCCCCAGGCTGAAAGTCAACATTGGCTCCAGCCAGTAGCTGGTCTGTGTCTGTAATTTTAGTCCCCGAGCCAGCCTCTAACTGAAGGCAGGCACACATAGCAGTTCCTGACTCTCCAGCACTTTAGGAGTTAGTGAGTCCCAGGCTAATTAGCTGACATGACAAAAAGGGCAGCAGGGAGTAGTACTCTTCTAGAGAAGCAGCAAAAACTTCGCAGTTGGCTGGTGGCAAGTATCTCTAAAATTGGGATCAGACTGGAGGCAGCAGCTAGGGATAGTAACTGTAGAAAAGGCCCCACCTCACTTTGCTCTCCGGTGACAGGCTACGGGAGGCAGGTTCTAGGAATCCTCCCCTCTTCTCAATGATAGTCTACCCTTCTCAATGATAGTGGCTTGAAATGTTTTAGATCCACTCTGAGGAAGGGAAGATTCTTCAGATACCTGGCAAAGTCATGGCTAGGAGGAAGGTGTGAAGGAGAGCCAGGGTTGCAGAGTTTATCCGTGTGGGGATAAAGTACAGAGGGGGATCAGCCCAGTATTATTTGGTTGTCTCCATGTAGGTTACTAACAATGATTATAGTTTTTGGAGGGCAGAGGACAAGGAACAGCTACCGATAGCAACAAGAGGTCTGAGGGGCCCTTGACCTGGAAGGGCGCCCTACGAGGAAGAGGCCCTGTGAGTAAGGAAGCAGCAGGGGTGAGGAGGGGCTCCCAGGTCGAAGGCGGCAGAGGCGGCACAGTCAGGAAGGCGGTACTGTGGGATTCGCTTTAAATCTTTAATGCGCCGGCTGGCTGCACAGCGGTGGCGGGCGCGCGGCAGAGGAGGCTGCGCCCTGAGCGCTGGGGAGCGGGGCCCAGGCCGCTCGACAGACAGCTCATCAAGCCCCGGAGCGGTTCCAGCTTCTGCTCCCGCGGGTGTGCCGAGCTGTAGGGCGACCCAGCACTGGCGTGAGGCGGCAAGGGGGCGCCCAGATGTCCCCCGTCCGTCCTCCCAAACCGAGCCGCCTCCGTGCCCCGATCTGGCCCGCGGGGTCGCGGCCCCTCACCTCCTCTCCCGGCGCCACATCCGCAGCCAGGGGAAAAAGTAGAAACAGCCCCAGTAGATCCTGCAAGGGAGAAGGCAGAGCCGGACCCGGCCGGCGGGCGGGGCGGGGCTGACCCCACAGACCCCGCCCCTCAGGCGCTGCGCCCCGAGGACGGCTCCGCCCGCCCCGCCCCGGCGGTCCGCTCGCAGCCCCCGCCCCTCAGGGCCCCTCCCCTCCGCCCCGGAGGACTCACCCCCCAGCCTCCCGGTTCCTCCTCCGCAGAACCCCGCCTCCACTCACTCCTCCTCCGCCTCCAGCGCCACCTCGTATCTCCTCAATCCCGGCATGTCGTGGGCTCCGACTGTCTCCTGGGGAGCGGCACGGTTGGGCCAAGTATTCCCTAGCCCCAGGTCCCCTTCTCTGTCATTCCCAGGACGAAACTAGTTGTCAGGTAATCTGAGGCAGGTGCCCCCCGGGAAGCCGACTGCTTCGGGCCAGGCTGGGATTGGAGATTTGGGAGGCACTAGAAGTTAAGGCGTTAGGAGGATGGTTATTTCAGGGGCCGGGGGCGTGTAGGTGGTCAGGGCGAGAGGTTTGGCAGTCATGGAGCTGGGAGATCTGGGGCCCCGGGTGAAGCTTTCCAGGGGCTGGCGTCACCTGGAGGGGGGCCGAGGGGTCGTCGCAGCCTAAACTCCCGCCCTCTCTGACTCCTCCCCGGAAACGGGCCGTTACCATTACGTCACAGGGACGCCACCGCACACTAGGGGTGGGGCTTGCCTATCACCCGGAAGGGGCGGAGTCAGCACCTCTTCCAGAAGGAGAGGTCAAAACGTCACTCCAAGAGGTGGAGCCAGTGTCTTTCACTAAAGGGGCGGAATGAGGATATATGAAATCGAGAGGGCGCCGAACCCTCTTTTAGAGGGATGGCTCAGATTTTGGAGCTACACCCTGGGAGGCCGAGGCCTCAGCACCAAGCGGCAATAAAAGAGCTCTGGGACTCTGTCCAGTGCTGTTTTTCCAGCTCCCTCCTCATCCCTCCTTGGCTTCTGACCTGCCAATTGCGTTTCTTGCTTGCCCTGCTCCCCTTGTATGACCTTGGGCTGAGAAGGAATAACACCCTTCCCCCTTTCCAAGAACCCAGTTCAGAGTAGGTTAGGCTATGGAAATACTTGTTAGCTGAGTGGCCTTGGCCAAGTCACTTAATGGTTAGAATGTCACTACCTTTCCTTTCTTGAGCTGAAGTCAGCCATTCTTTTACAGTCATTCAATCAACAACTATTTACTGTCTTCTATGCGCCAGGCACTGTGGTGGACTTGGAGATAGTCTGTACCCTGAAAGAGCCTTTGAGGTGGGGTAGAGACCAGAGGATCAGAAGAGGACAATCAGATCGATTCAATAAACAGCAGGAGGCTGGCCTGGCCCGAGGTGGAGGGTACAGCACCAGAGCCAATAAAGGGCAGCTAACCCAGTGTTGGGGGTGGAAATAGCTTCCTAACCAAGGTCCAGTTCTCAGGCAGGGCTGGTCTAGGGGGGCAGGGCTTGTGGCTGGACTGACCATACAGGACCGAGTGACCAGAAATGATTGAGATGAAAGTTTTCTCAGGCTGAAATGGGAAGAATGGGTACTCCTACTCTCTCCCTCACTGCACCCTCTTTCTTTCTTTCATGTCTGTCTTCTCTAGCTTGAGCTACATACATTCAACAGACAGATCCATGGGTGTCAAGTGGCTTTATTAGAAGCATTGTCTGCTGGATATGGAGAGTCTCGGCTCTTGGCACATCCATCCTCTCACTTGAAGTCACACTCATACTCACAGTTACATTGGGACTCCAGGCCCTGTCCTGGCTGGGTAAGGACTGGTGCAGAACAGCTGGAGGCCTGGTCCTCCCTCTCATCCTTGGTTCCCCAGGCCAAGGTGATTCACATCCTTTCTCTCAGACACAGGGCTCCTCTGGTGCTGTTAGGGGCTAACTGCTGTGGTGCTTGCCCTGGGGGAAGAAAGAGAGGCAGAGTCCTGGGCTGGAATCCTGAAGGATGGAGGCAGGGCTGGGGAAGGCCAGGCTTGCCTTGGCAGGGACTACAGTATCTGGATGATTTGTTGCACTCAGGCCTATCTGGGGGTGCACTGAGCTTGTGTCCTGTCAGTGTGGTGAACCTGGAATTAGTAAAATGGAACCTTGGAACCCAGCTTCCTGGACGCCTCTAGTGTGAGGGCAGAAGCTGGGGACCACATCTGGGAACTTGTTTTAGAGACTTCCTTGCAGGAGGGACTGGGAATGAGGCAAAGTAGTATGGTGAGTGTGTGGAGGCTGGGATGTGGGAGGAAGGGATTTGGAAAGGAGGAGCAGGAACACACTGCACCCTTGCCCTCTTTGCCACAGGACAAGTGCCCTGCAGTCATCCTTGAGAAGGAGATAGTAGAAGATACCAAACACTTTCTCCAGAAGTAAGTGTTGTTTTATTAAAAAGCAGAGTCCTCATAGTATTTGGCCTCACTTGGAGCTGAGGGGTAGGTATTAGCATTAGGGCTTAAGAAACCCCAAGGAGGAAGGCCACATCACTGACTGGAATTGAGGCTGTCTTTGTCCAGTGCCATAGCTTTAGTATGGTTCTCTCCTCTACTCATGCACTGTCCTCTTCTTCCTCTGGGAAGCCAGGCTAGCAGAGTCAGTTTCCTGTGGAGATAAGAGCAGCCAGAGGCTCCCCATCCAGACACTAACCTATGTAAGGACACCTAGGCACTGACACACCTATATCATACAGGCTGCATGCATGGGACCTAGGCATACCCACACCATTCAAGCACACATGTAGACTGCGTAGGAATACACACAATGCACAGGTATACCCACATCATGCAGGGACATAGAGTCACCAAAGGGCACAGTCTCTGGTTCATTCTCAGACTTGGATGTTGACACAAACTCGGTTTGCTGCTCAAGAACTGTGATCTGATCCCCACTATGCCTCTCCTGTTACTATTTAAATACCTGCCCCATTTTATCCCCCATACCGATAAAACAACATCAGTACACTGAGATGAACAGTGGTGCCATGCAAGAGGCCATGGAAGATGCACAGAGAAGGACAATTGGCTAGAATCTCTGGAGCAGCAGGCATGTGTGGATACTGAGGAGTCTTGCTTATGTGGTCTGTATGAGACTACTATATGTGAAGTTGGAGACAGCAGGAGAATGATCTGAGGGTGACAGAGTCCAGTCTGTGGGGTAAGCCTGTGGGAGGCTGTGACTATTTTCTCTTGACAGCCCCTTGAAGTTTTCATTTTCTATGCCCAGGAATTCTCTCCCTTCTAGTGTGTAGTAAAGAATTTGACTGGACTTTTCCCTACTTTCTGGTGTATAATAAAGTATTCTACTGGCATTTGTTCTTGGTTCTTTTTCTTTTTCTTTTTTTTTTTTTTTTTTGGTGCTGGGGATCGAACTTGGGCCCTTGTGCTTGTGAGGCAAGCACTCTAACCATTGAGCTAAATCTCTAGCCCTGTCCTTGGTTCTTGAGAAGACTCAACCTTTGAAATTTCCCAAGTACAGGCATGATTTTTGACTTATGGTTTGACTTAGAAATTTTTGACTTTACAATGGTGTGATATGCTTTTGGTATCAAGCACACCTCAAATTTAATCTTTTCCCAGCCCTGTGATATGCAATACAATACTTTTTTTTTTTAATTTTTTTGAGGCAGAGTCAGTTCAGGTGGTCCTTAAACTCACTATATAGCCCAGGCTGGCCTTGAACTCCCAGCGATCCTCCTGCCTCAGCCTCCTGAGTGCTGGAATTACAGGTGTGGCCCACCATTCCTGGCTTCATGGACCCTTTGGATCATACCCGAGTTTATCCTGAAAGATAGATGACTCAAGATGGGGGCTGGTCATCATAAAGACCAATTTGATCAGAGGGGTTGGGACTTTGGGTCAGCCTGAACAAGGAGAAAAGAAGGGCTGGCCTTTGAGTTCCAATATGTGGCCAGCAATTCTATTATGCCCCTGTAATGATATTTCAATAAAAACTGGACACCAAAATTTATAGAACTTCCTGATTGGTAAGCACATTGATGTGCCGGGGTGGGGGTGGGGTGATGCGTGCCCTATGTCACCTCAAAGAGCACAGAAACTATATTTGAGGACTTCCCAGGCTGTCCTTCATGTCTTGTCATTTGGATGTTCCTGATTTAGAACCCAGGACCTTAGGTATGCCAGGCAAGTGCTCTACCACTGAGCGCAGCCCTTTATATTTTGAGACATTATTTCGGTAAGTTGCCCAGACTGTATTCAAACTTGGGCTCCTCCTACCTCAGCCTCCTGAGCATCGGGGATTACAAGCGTATGCCACCATGCCCAGTTAATGTAGCACTTTCCTAAATTTTGTGAGTCATTCTAGTAAATTATTAAAACTGAGAAGGCTTATGGGAAGCTTCCAGACTCATAGCCAGTTGATCAGGAATGTGGGTGGCTTGGGGACCCTCCTTCTCGTTGGCATCTGGATTAGGGGAGTCTTGTTGGAGACTTTGCCCCTAAACCTATGAGGTTTGGTAACTCTGGGTGGCGAGCATCAGAAGTGAATACAGAACGTGAGTTGGTAGCAGGGGACCTTCTCCCTGGCTGTGTGCCCCACTGTCTCGCTCTGTGGAAGAATACTTTTTCCCTTTTATAACTTTGCTCAGTAGTCTCCCAACACCCATTTCTCAGTCTGACTTTAGGTCTGACAGTGTTAGCAACCGGCAATTTGGACAGGTTTTATGTGTGTGTGTGGGGGGGGTGTGGTATCGTTACCTTTTGGAGAAGTTTGAAATGTTATAACCTTGGATATTTGAACTATCAGTCCCAAGCCTGGGGGTCAGGGTTTGGTTTAGGATTAGAGGTCAGAGTAAGAGGTCTCCTCCCTCTTTCTCAAATTTCTCCTTATCCATACCTGTTCTGTGAGTCTTAAGACTCTTGGGGGTAGAAAGAGTGGGAAAGATGGGACAGAGCCAGTTCCCTAGGTTCCTGGAGCACTATCATGGGAGCAAGGCAAAGCTAGAGAAGGTCCCTTCTCAGATTCCGCATGTCTTCCTAGGCCATCGCAGCCCTAAACATCATCTAAGACCCCCTCCTGCCATGCACAAGCAAAGCTAAGAGAAGGTCCTTTGGAAGCAGCTTCCCTGTCTCACATTTAGGATTTCACCCTTCAGCCCAGGCAGCAGTGTCCCTCTCCTCCATCCGCTTATATCCCATAGCTGTCAGAGGAGCATCTAGAGGGGAATTGGGCCCAGAACACCCCTTCTGCCATACCCTTCCTCTTCTGGAAATTGAGAGGGATTTCTGAGAGGGTGGTGAGGGGGGCTGGTCAGCTCGCAGAGAGGGAAGGAAATTAGGGATGAGGGAGACCCGTGAAGCCAGTTCACTACACATTGGTTACCAGCTTGACTGAGTCCAGTGAGACAAACATGTTCATGTGCAACATGAAGTGGATTTATTACTTATAAATAGGCAGCAAGAGAAAACAAGAGCCTAGATTCACTGTGGGCCAGGAAAGCTACCCAGGGCAGAAGAAGTCTCTCTGCCACCCATTCTGTGCTCATACTGCAGCTGAGGGACCCTGAGACAACTCACCCTGGGTGTTACACCCTGGGCTAATGTGATTTACCAGGCCACAGTATGGAAGGGAATCCTGTTGCTGAAAGGGACTAGAAAAGGATCTGGTCTCTTTCAGCTCCCCCTTAAAGTGTTGCATTCCCAACACGTTCTGCAGTTACTCTTGAGAACTAAAGTGAGGAAGTGTGTTGCGGAGAGGGGGACTGGATCTATTCAAGGCCATTTGGAGGACTGTCCTGTGAGACACAGGAGACAGACCAGGGGAGGAAATCTCCCAGGGCAGACTATCATGAGGTGCTAGTTGGTTTCCCATTCCCAGCCTTAGGATATATGATGTGGCAATTGTAACTGTAGGCCTGTGTTCTCGTTTCCATCCATCTATCCACCCATAAGTCTATATGTCTATCCATCTTTGTCTGTTCATCAGCCCATTCTTCTTCCATTTTCCTTTCTTCTATCTTTTTATCTTCATCTCCACTTATCATTTCTATGTTCAAGCATTATTCATCTACTAATATATCCATTTGTTTATTTGTTGGTTATGGTAATTAATATTTGTTGATACTGAAGCACCTTGCTAAACATTTTGTTTGTTTGTTTTTTCGAGACAGGGTCTCACTGTGAGATTCAGGCTGGCCTTAAATTCACTATGTGTAGCTCAGGCAGGCCTCAAACTCAAAGCGATCCTCCTGCCCCAGCCTCCCAAGTGCTGGGACTACAAGTGTGTGCCACCACAACGAGCCCTTGCTAAACTCTTTAAATTCACTGCCTCACGACAGCTTTAAGGTTGCCATGAGCTGTTTTTGTCCATGCAGACCATTTGTTCATACTCCTTTTTATGTTCCTTCAGGAACTCCTCTCTCAATTCATATGGTCTTGGTGGGGCTGTCAACCACAGTACTCTGATCTGAGTATCCTGTTCCCTGGACATTGTGATAAATTGAAGAACTGTTGAAGAAGCACAGTTGAAGAAGAATTGAAGAAGCACAGTTAACCAGAGCTTTTCATGAGATTTGAAGTTTGGATGCCAGAAGAAAAAGGGCCTCTGTTTTAAATTAATCACTATAATCACTATGGGTGATTTAGATGGTGCACAGCTGAAATCCCAGCACTTTGGGAGGCTGAGGCAGGAAGATCACAAGTTCAAGTCTAGCCTGGGCAATTTAGTGACTTAGCAAGACCAAGTCTCAAAAAAAAAGAGGGTATGGTGGGAGTGGGGATATAGCTCAGTACAAAGGCCCTGGGTTCAATCCCCAGTACTCAAAAAAAAAAAAATTCACAATAGAAAACTTGACTTGAGGGTTCCAGTGACCATATGGTGGCACCTCAGCTTAGAAACTCAGTTTGTTCCACAATTTTGGTCACGAACCAAATAAGATTTCCCCATAATATTCAATGTAAATAAGGTTAATCCATTCTGAACTGTATGTATTTATTTTTAAACATGAAAGTATGAAACAAAGTACAGTACAGTACAGAATGAAGAGAGACCTTGTTTGAGGTGCCTTCTGGCTCAGAGGACAGGAAAGTGGATGGGGAGGAGTTTATCGTTTGGAGGGAGAGTCCCCCTCCATAAGGACATCAGGGAGAACTCCTTTAGGAGTTTCCTCTCTTCTTTGTCTCTTAGCTGTAGGGTCAATTTTGATGAAAAAAATCTGTCCATTGTCACTATTTTTTCCCGTGCTGCATAACCTTCTGGAAATGAGAGACTGTGTTATTGTTCATCAGATTCAACACTCTGTTTGATACAGTTATGTTGGGGTGATGCTTCTCAGTCCATTTTTCCATAATGGATTTTATCATATCACTGCTAACCTCTGTCCTGTCTTCCTCTTCCTCAGTGAAATGCTTCTCAATAAGTGTCTTCTGCTCACTCTGGAGTCTGGCAAGCTCTTCTGTCATCAGCCCCTCTTTGTGGTCCTCAACAGCCTCCTCTACATCTGTACCATCGATGTCCAGACCCACATTATTGCCCACGGACTCGGTCTCCTCCACTACTTGTGCATCAGACCCTTCAAAATCATGTTCAGTGACACATTCTGGCCAGTTTCCTCCAGGCTGTGTTTAAGGTCTGCTATGAGACCTCTTCCCGGGCTTTGTCAGTGAGGTCGATGCAGTGGAGGACATCGAAATGTTTCCTCTAGAACTCTTTCAGAGTCAAGGACATCTTTTCAGTGACATTAAAACACCTGGTGAAGAGTGCCTTTTTTTTTTTTTTTGAGACAAGGTCACCTTGTATAATTCAGGCTGGCTTTGAAAACATTATGTAGCCCAGGCTGGCCTTGAACTCCCAGCAATCCTCCTGCCTCAGCCTCCTGAGTGCTGGGATTACAGGTGTGCACTACCATGCCTGGTTAGAGTGCCTTTGTAGCTGCAGATCACTTGCTGGTCCATGGGCTACAGAAGATGTGTCCTTTTCGGGTGAAGGAACTTGACCTTTATGAAGTCATACTCAGCATTCATATCATCCACCAAGGCTGGAGGGTGTGCCAGGGCATTGTCTATCGGGGAAGGCACCTTTGAGGCAGTTGGTTGTTGGAAGATATTTCTTAATGGTGGGTGCAAACACCTTGGGCAGCCATTCTGTGAACACCTGCCTTGTGCCCCAAGCTTTCACATTGGCCTTCCACATGACAGGCAGTCTGGCCTGTTTACTTTCTTTTCCTCAAATGCACGAGGGGTCTGGGAATGGTACACCAATAGTGACTTAATCTTCAGATTGGTGCCTGTGTTCACACATAGCAAAAGGATCAATCTGTCCTTCATGGACTTGTGCCCTGGCCATGCCTTTTCCTCCTGCATAATGGATGTGGAGTTCCTTGTGACACCTAATGGGTCAATATCTACTTGAGTTGATTCAGGAGGTGGAAGACTGCTAATTCTGAGGAGCCAAAACATCTCGAAGATGGAATGTTTTGCTAACTCGTGCAGAGATGGACCTCAAGGGGAAGACAAGGAAGCTTCCGAGAGGACAGATAAAGGTTAATTATTCAGCCAAACTGTCATCATGCCTTGCTTGCCTGCCTTGTTACTTAAAACAAACATCTGCACTCAGAGAACTCTATGCCTTCGTTGTTCCTCAGTATATCTAGGGGTTTGAATCAGTTTGGGGTTTTACTCCATTCCAGTGAAGTCCCCTGGCACCCCGACAAAGATATTCTCTGCCTCTTGCATCTTCATTTGTCTCTCTAACAGGGTTTGCTGGCCTGAACCTGGAAATATAGGTTCTGTTTGGCATTTTCTTCCAGAAGAGCCGTATTTCATCCCAGTTGAACACACTTGTTGAGCAGTGTATCCTTCTTTCTGCTTTCTTTTTTTTTTCTTCCGAGACAGGGTCTCTCTATGTAATTCAGGTTGGCCTTGAACTCACTATGTATCCCAGGCTGGCCTCAAACTCACAGTGTTCTTCCTGCCTGAGTCTTCCGAGTGTTGGGATTTTGATTATAGGTGTGTGCCACCATGTCTGGCCCTTCTGCCTTCATGAATTCCACAAATTGTTTCTTGTAGGCTTTTGCAATGGCCTTGTCAGAACCGGAAGCCTCACCATGTTTTATCACACATGGATGCCACCTTTTGTGTGGAATTTATCAAACCACTCTCTCCTGGCTTGAAATTCATCACTTGTTGCACTTGTAGAGGGTTTTCTTGCAGTAAATTACTGTGCGATTTCCTGGCTTTTTCACAGAACATGGCTTCACTAATACTATCACCTGCCAGCTGTTTCTCATTCAACCACACTAACAAAAGTTTTATACCTTGTATTAGTTACTTTTCTCTTATTACTGAGACAAAATATCTGACACCCAAAGTTAGGGGAAGAAAGGTTTATTTAGCTCACAGTTTGTAGAGGTTTCAGTCCACAATCAGCTGGATCCAAGGCAGGGTGGCATGGCAGACAGGCGAAGGCAGCAAGGCAAGTAAAGGGGGCAAAAAGGGGAATAGACAAGCTTCTTTTTGTCCCTTATATTTTATCCAGACTATCTGCCCTTGGAGTGGGTAACACTCCCACCCTTAATCCTAGAGCCCTTAATCCTGGTATCATATCCTTGATCCCAGCAGAACTAGGCCAAACCAATCAGTAGATGAATTTAGTAATTACACACTCTAGAGCCAGCCACCTCTGAAAACACCCCACCTATGACCACATGAGTCTTTGGGGGATATCTAGACACAAACCATCACACACCTCTTCTTAGCACTTGTGTCCTCTGCCTGGTTAACATCATTACTCCTTTTGCCACATCATCTCCTTTGATGGCATCTTTATTCTTCAAAATAGTCAAGATTGTCGACTTTGCCATTTTATACTCCAAGGCCAGATCAGTCACGTGAGTAGCATGCTCATGTTTTTCTATAATTTTCTTCTTCACTTCAATGGTTATTTTCTTCAAAACCTTCTTACTATTCTTCCTCTACACTTTCTTGTCACCTTCATTACTGTTCTGCACATTCTTTTCATCACCATGCTAGCTCTGCACTTTGGAGTCATGCTAGATTGAATAATACTCTACAGTACTGTGTGTGCTAAAAAGCACCTAAAGAAAGCTTCACAGCAAGTGTGCACAGGTCTGTCTGTGACCACAATCTGAACAAGAGGAAGCCACAATCACATGTCATGTTCATGCAGGTAAGATGGCTGTGGTCATGTTCATCAGCTGATGTGGAATTTGCAAATGGAAGTGACACGACCCCCAGGGGTCTTGGGGGGGGAATCCCGTCGTCCCTGGTGGGAGTGCTGGGCACCGCTGTGGTGCCTAACCTGGGCCCAACTCTCGCTCTGACACAGAAGGTTGAAGGAAAGTTAGATTGAGACCACAGTGCCAAAGCAAAAGTAGCTTTTAATAGAAGGAAGAGCAAGTATAAAGCTGTTATCTCTCAGTGAGAGAAGCAGGGGCGCCTGAAACTGAGCCACCATCAGTCACACACCCATTACACCTTTTATAGGACTTGACTAGGGGCCCACCCTGATTTTCTCAGCTGAGGATGTCACTACTTGATTGGTCAACTGGCTCGTTGCTAGGAAACATGGGGAAGGGTCTCTGGGGACTTTCCACTACGGCCTGGGGTCAACCTTCCTTTTTTCTAACTCTGTAAAGGCAGTCTTATAGAGAGGAAATGTGACCACAGGCTGTCAGTCTCGCTGGCAGCGTCAACCACAAGTGGCTGTAGACTGCCATCCTCGCTGGCAGCATTAACCACAGGAGCTGCTGCAACCTGTTTTTGCTCTTAATAAAGTGCCCTATTTCTCTTCTCCGGGGGGGGCCTCTCATTCTAGCCCTGCCTAACATCCCCCCTGCCCCTACAGAAGCAACATTTTCTGAACACTTCTGTTCATGAGCTGAGGTATTATTGTATTTCCTACTACTAGAAGAGCACTTGTCTATGACAAGAATGTGGCCCTTATGCAAAAAGAATTAGAGAAGAGTCAAAAGATGAAGATATTATTAAACCTCTGGTTTCAACTAGGGCTGAAGACTAAGACTAAATCTTCTTAACAGAGTTCATTAGGTGACATGACAAAAAAAAATTTTTTTTTGAGACAGTGTCTCACTATGTAGTTCAGTGTGGCCTGGAGCTCACTATGTAGTCCGGGCTGCTCTCGAACTTGTGGCAATCCTCCTGCTCCTGCTTCTTGAGTTCTGGGATTGTGATTACAGGCATGCGCCACCATGCCTGGTGATATGGCAAACTTTTTATGTAAGACGATTTGCACTGAGTATTCGCCACTAGCATTTGAAAAAGTCCTTCCGTAATATTTGTTGTATCATTCTTATTTTACAGGTGAGGTTAACTAGGCCCATTCCCCTTTCTCGTGCATCACCTTCCATGTGTTACCAGTTCAGAAGGCCTCTTTTTAGGGTTCTTGGCGGTGCAGTGAGGACAGAGTTCAGTCTGGCTTACTAAATTCAAGAGCTCAGTTTCTTTCTTTATTCTTTTTTTGTTTGTTTTGCTCTTTGAGACAGGGTCTCAAATGACCATGGTCATTTACTATGTAGTTTAGGCTGGTCTTGAACTCACTATGTAGCCCAAACTGGCCTCAACGCACAGCAATTCTCCTACCTCAACCTCTTGAGTGCTGAGATTACAGGCTTGTGCCACCGTGCCTGGTTGAGCCCAGTTTCTAAGAATAACCTTTAATATAAGGTATATAGATTAAGCTCTTGCAAACTCCAACTTTTATCTCTTTTTTGGCACTGGGGCTCCAACTCAGGGCCTTGTGCTTGCAAGGCAAGCACTCTTACCACTGAGCTAAATCCCCAGCCTCCAACTTATATCTTTTTAATAACTTTACCCCAACTCTTTTTTTTTTTTTACCCAACTCATATATGCACTGTTCGAAGTCTAAAACTACTCTAGTGTCCAGCAAAACAAAGTATTCTCCAGTCAATAGGCTCCATTAAACCTAGAGGAAATTTAGCCACTCCCTCCTCTTTTCTTTAAGTGTACCACTCTGGATGTCATTCTTCTCCCTAAGTGGGTTCTCAACCTATTTCTTCCAAATGTTCCTCTCTACAAGATTTGTCCTTATGTGCTTGTGTCTCCTGACTGTGTGTACATCATTATGTATGTGTCTATTTGTGCCTGTGTCTCTACTGTGACTATATGGTTACACATTTGGTATGCCCTTGATATATGTGAGTGTGTGATTGTGTGCCCATATGTGTGGGTGGAGGGCATGTGTGTGTGGGTGAGTGTTTAGTTACTTGTGCATTTGTGTGTTAGCTTGTTTTCTGACTGCTGTTTCAATCCATCCCTTCGTGGCACTCAATTTCACAGGACCTGCATGGAGTATTCTACGGCTATATGACTAAGGTAAAGAGAATAAAGGCTCTTGGCCTAGAACTTCAACCTCATGGGCCCTGCAGAGGGCGTCTAGTACATAGGCAAATGGGGTATGTGACCTGTGGAAGAGGGGCTTTGGCCTGAGCATGCTGGGATGTCTTATTCCAGAAAGGGGTTGGAAATGAACAAGAAATGAAATGACTCAGCTTCTGAAAGTCCCCAATCCTGGAGGGGATATGTTTCACTTCCCATCTTTCTCCAAATTTTCTGTCTGCATCCAGAGAGTCTTGGCCCAAACAAAGGGGCAGAGCTTGGCCCTTCAGTCCCAGGGTGTGGGTGAGACATTGCACAGAACTTCCGGAGCTGATAGGACATTAGGACAGGGAGAAGTCTTGAGCAATAGTACAACCCCCTTTCCCTGCCTCCTACCCCCTGGAGCTTGAAGTAGTGCCACTGCCAGTGTTTCTTGAATGATTCTCTCCTTCAGTCCCTGTAACTTGGGCCACTCTGGGCCTGGGGGCGCCTGGATCTGAACTGAGCTTGCTCAGGAGAGGCTCAGTAAACGAGGGGCTCAAGTAGAAGGTGCCACATGTGGCTGGAGATGGAGAGTTCTGGGGGCTAGAGGAGGCACGGGAGCTGGATGATGGAGGGAGCTTTGGAGAACATTGAGGGTGGGTGGAACAGGGGGGAGGACACTCTAGGGAGAATGAACAACAACTATAAAGGCTCAGAGGGACCTGGGATTTGTGGTTAACATGTTCCCTCTGGCTTGAACCACTGATGGTACATGCATGATTGTCCCATTGGGTGACCTCACTGGTGGTTCACACGCATGACTGTCTAATGCTGCCTGATGGGGCAGTCATGCGTGTATGGCCCTGACGTGAACGTGTTAATGCTAATGTAGACCGGGGCGAGTGGTGAGAGAGGCTACGTGTATGGGTGCGAAGTGGAGTTGGAGAGTTGTTTTCTGATCAGATCTACCTTTAGAATGATTCCTGAGGATAGAGCTCTGGGGTGGCCATTGCAGCTTCAATTTGCAGTCCTGAGAAGGGGCATCCAGACTGGCTGAATCTCTCTAGACACAAGGGAAGCTGAAAAAATGAGTACCTGGCTGATTGGGCTTTTACGTAGGAAGAGGATTCTGTGCTGCAGTTACTCGGAGAAGGGAGGTGGCAGTGAGGGCTGGACTGTAGCGTGGGGCTGAGGAAGCTGCATGGACACCAGAGACATTCAAGAGATAGGAAGCCCATGACTTGGTAGACGACTGGAATGAGGGGAAAGCACAGATGGAAGAGCCAGGGATGACACACAGATGCACTTCTGGGTTCCAGGTAGCAGAGTTAACTGCTTATCTGGGGTATACTCTTGGCTCTCTCATGGCCGCCTGATTCCAAAACCAAACGCTCGATTTCCAGAACCTCCCCAGGCCTGTCTGCCCCTGACTCTCCTGTCTCTCAGACGGTCATCGCCATCCCTCAGCTGCTCGGGCCTGAAACCTGGGGTCATCCTTGATTTTTCTTTTTCCTTTATGATTCAAAAGTAATCTATCAGCTCAGTTTGTTGTTCTATTTCATGTTTAGATGTCTACGCTTCTCTATTCCAACTGCTACCCCTGGAGTCAGGCCCATGTCGGCTCTTGGACTATAGAAGCGTGACCCTGACTCTCCTCTTTTCTCTACAGTCTATTCTCCAGACTTCTGATAGGGTCTTTTAAAATGAGATCATGTTACTCCTTGGTTGAAATCTTTCACAGCGCTTAGAACAAAATCCTTACCCCTTCCTGTGGACTGCGAAGATTCAGATCATGTGACCCTGGCCTCTGTTCTACCTTAATTTATACCCTCCCCTTCTTGTCCGCTATGCCCCAGGCACATAGCTCTTTTCTCCTCGAATAGCTGGCATCTTCTACTGTAGGAATTAAATATGCTAGCATCAAAGAGGCCTTCCTTAAGTGCTCTATTTAATTAAATTAATTAATTAATTAATTTTGTTTTTTGAGACAAGGTCTCGCTACATAGTTCAGGCTGGTCTTGAACTATGTAACCCAGGTTGGCCTACAAATTCAGCACTCCCCCTGCCTCAGCCTCCCAAGTGCTGGGATAAAGGGCATATATCACCATGCCTGCCTGGCACTCTATTTTAAGTATGTGTTATAGTTTGTGTCTAGATGTCCCCCCAAAGCCTCGTGTGGTAAGAGATAGCTGGATCTAGAGTGTGTGATTACTAAATTGATCCATTGATCGGTTCGGCATGGTTCTGATGGGATCAAGGATGTGAGACTAACATTGGGGGTGGGAGTGCTGCCCACCCTGGAGACAGGTAGCCTAGATAAAAGATACAGGAAGAAGCTAATTAGCTGCTTGTTTGCATTGCTTATTTGCATTCCTTGCCTGCATTCCTCACTTTACTTTGCTGCCGGTCCGCCCTGCCTCTGCCATGCCGCCCTGCCTTGGACCCAGCTGACTGTGGACTGAAACCTCTGCAGACTGTGAGCTAATAAACCTTTCTTCCCCTAATTTTGGGTGTCGGGTATTCTGTCCCAGAAACTAGAGAAAAGTAACTGAAACAGTATGCTTGTGCCACCTTCTTCTGTTTTTATCTTTCTTAACCCTTTTTATTGTATCTTTCACACATACACAGTTTAATTTAATTTTTTTTTTTTTGAGACAGGGTCTCATTGTATAGTTATGTTAGCCTTGAACTCACTATGTATCTCAGGTGGCCTCGAACTCTCAGTGATCCTCCTGTCTCAGCCTCTGAAGTGCTGGGATTACAGGCCTGCGCCACCATGCCCAGTTTAAAAAAATTTTTAAGATTTTTATTATCACGTCTGTAGTATATAATGATTGTATTTATCATGGAGAGTTGGTATGTGTGCATAACACACCTTAATTCTTTTTATTTTTCCTTCCTCTTACACACAGTTTGAAATAGTTTTATTTCTGTGTTGCAGCAGACTATCGTTACTTTTGACCAAGTAATATTTGAACTCCTCCCCTCATACAAACCCAACAGGCCTGAGACTCACTTGCTCAGCCTTCCTTGAATCTAGGGAGGATCAGTCAATCGGGACGCACCTTCTCGGAACTGTAAATCAGATCTAGAGATGCAGCAGGGCCTACGGGAAATTCAGTTTGATGGTGTTATGGTTTGGATTTGAAATGTCCCCTAAAACTTGTGTGCTGAAGGCTTAGTTCCCAGAGGACGGGCTTTTTGGGAAGTGTTGGCTCATGAGGGTTGTGACTTCATCTAGTGGGTTAGTACAGTGTTGAGATTGTACTTTGGTGGCATATTGGGAGGGGATGGGAACAGGAGGTGGGGCCTAGTTGAAGGGAGTGGGTCATGCGGTGTGACCTTGGGAACTATGTCTGGTCTCTGGCCCCTTTCTTTATGGCTCTTCCCAAACCTCTCTGCTTCCTGGCTGCTATGAGGTGAGCAGCATTCTTCTATCAATGCTCTTCTACCATGATACTTCTGCCTTGCCATAATTTTAAAAGCAATAGAGCTAGCCGACTGTGAATCAAGACCTCTAAAACAATGAGCCAAAATAAATCCTTTTCTCCTTTACATTCTTTTCTCAAGTATTTGATCACAGTGACATAGGAGTGACTAATGCAGACAGTGACCGTAGAATTGGCCCTCTGACGCAGCAGTGTTTGAAGCATCCGTGGGCATCCTCTGTGGAACCCACAAGGAGGCCGCTCACGTTCCATGCCTGCTTCTGGGCCATAGTCACCACCTTTGTCTGTCCTCACCTGTGTCTGCATGGAAAGTTCTCTGTGGCCGCTAACCGAAGTCAGTTTTGAAACAGGTTTATGGAGCTCCACATAGTTTGCTGGAACTAGCAGAGAGTGGATTGCCGCAGAGTGGAAGCTCTGATCATGGTGATCTTGGAGGACCGTGCAGAAGACAATTTTCCAGTGAGCAGAGCATCTTATTGAGCATTATTTCTTTCTAAAAGGGGGATGGTCCCTTGAATTGGAAGCTGAGACCACCTGAAGCTACAGCTGAGACCGTCTGGGTTTCTTGTGCCTCAGAGTGAGTAAGGAGTTAACACCTTGGCAGAGACAGCCAGTTCTGACTGTCAAGTGTAGAGAAGGCTGCAGGTACGTGGTAGATTTATGGAGGGAAGTAAAGGTACAGTTCCCGGGGTACTTCCTGCTAATGCCATGTCCAGTGGTCAAAGTTAACGGAAGACCACTATAACCTTAATCAGACAGGACTACAGGAGGCTAGAACCCCTTAGAGGTGAAGGTCTGGGTGCCTTAGCAGGCACAGACTGTCCACCAGCTGCAGTGCCAGTTAGAGGTAAAGAGACTCTGAACTGAGTCATTGAGGAATTGTGGTTCAGCTCCTGCCCCTTTTGTAATTTCCTCACTCCAAGAGGATCCTCTTTGACCTTTTTACTTTGGAATATGAGTGATTAAGATAGGTTTTGCCATATGGTAAAGATGAAGGAACTTTGCAGATATAATTAAGGTCTGTAATCAGTTGACTTTGAGTTAGTCAAAAGGGAGATTACCCTTGACGAGCGTGTCCTAATCAGGTAAATCTTTTTTTGAAGTGTCTAAAAATAAGAAGTAACAACAGAAGCTCTTTGTTGGCCTTGAAGGAGAAAACTATGGAGAGGGCCAACAGCAGGCAACTCTAGGAACTAAGGGCTTTAGTTCGACGACCACAAGTGCCAACAACCAGTGAGTGGAAAGAGGACTTCACGTCACAGACACCTTGAGTTCAGCCAGGTGAGACCCCAAGCAGGCCAGCCAGCCTGTGCCTCAGCTTCTGGTCCACAGAAGCTGTGAGAGAATATATTCCATTTATTTCTTTGATCCATTTGATTTTAGGTTGGTACATGTTAAGACATGTGGACTAGAGTCAGTCTTCTGCATGGGGATAGTCAGGGCTTTGTCTATTTTGTTTATTCTTCAAAGGACTAGATTTTCACTTCATTCATTCTTTGTATTTTTTTAAAGCCTCAAAATTTCATCAATTTCTGTTCTGATCTTTGTAATTTCCTTCCTGTACAATGGTGCCTCAGTTTATGAACTCAGTTCTCTCCACAATTCTGGTTGCAATCTGAACAAGAACCGAATCAAATTTCCCCATAAGGTTAATCATTGAATTTGATTTTATTTATTTGTTTGTTTTTGTTTTTGAGACAGGGGCCTGCTATGTAGCCCAGACGGGCCCTGAACTCACTATGTAGCTGAGACTGGCCTCGAACTCTTGGTGATTCTCCTGCCTCAGCCTCCTGAGTGCTGGCATTACAAGTGTGCTTCACCCCGCTCCCCCAGCATCATGAATTTTTTGAAGTGAGGCTCCATTGTGTTCTACTTGTGAACATAGGTCATCACGGTAGTATTAGTGCTCCAACCGAGTTTCCAATTTGTTTCTCCTGGGAGTTGCCCTGTTTGAAGTTAGGCACTGCTGTGTGACCTACTTTGGCTAAAGAAATGTGAGCAGAAGAGGCATGTGGACAAAAAGATTTAAGCGAAGTTTCCCTCGTGCTGACTTCCTGACTAGAATGATCACAGAAGCATGTGTTGAGATGAAGGAGCATGCCAAAAGATGAGAGCAATTTGGAATGTTGAACCACCACATGGAGTACAGCTGTGCTAGACACTCGCCTGGCCCCTCAGCAGGCTGGGCATGTGTGAGAAACAGAATTTTGTTGTGCTGAGCTACTGAGATTTGGGTGTCACTTAATATCATAGTATAGCTGGGTGTGGTGGTGCACACCTGTCATCCCACACTTGGGAAGCTGAAGCAGGATGATTGCTGCAAGTTTGAGGCCAGCCTGGGCTACGCAGTGAGACCTTGCCTCAAAAAACCAAAAAAAAAACAAAAAAACAAAAAACCCAAAACAAAACAACCCCCCCACAAACACCCAAAAACCAACCAAACAAACAAAAAAAACCTCACAGCATAACTTCACCTATCCTGACCAATCAGATGTGCTGATGGTGGTTACCAGGTTTTGCCAGCTAGAGACAGATTACAACAAAACTAGAGGAGGAATGGATGTCACCCTGAGGTCTTGGAATTAGAGCTGGATGTTGCTGTGGATTAAATTGTGTGCCCCTCAGATGCTAAAGATCTACCTTTGCTTTGACTACATCACTGGTCTGGTTCTTTCCCACCATCCCCAGGTGCCTTGTCCTTCACACTGAGGCTTTGCCAGGTTAGTTCTGAGGCCCTCACTCATCTACTCATCAGAAGCTTGGCCCCACGCATTTCTAGAAATCTATCCCACAGAACTCTTACTACTGCTGCTACCCCTGTCCTTCTGACTCCCAGCCCTGCCTCTCCATTCCTTCTTTCCTGGCCTCTGATGCTCCCCTGAGAATGGGATAGGATGGCATTGTTGTAGTCCAATCTCCTACTCTACCACTGCACTGTTGGGAAAAATGAGCCCGAACAAGCTTCCTCTTGAAGGATCTGGAGAACTCACTACCCTTCTGCTGGAGAGGCCTGGGTTGAATGCCTTCCACTGAGAATCTCTATCTTTATCTCTGGGTTCATTTAGCCGTGGTTCAAACAGGCCTTGAACTCACTATGTAGCCCAGGCTGGCCTGGAACTCTCAGTGATCTTCCTGCCTCAGCTTCCCAAGTGCTGGGATTACAGGCATGCGCCACCAAGCCTGACTTAATGGTCTCTATTTTTACTTGGGAGATAGGTTAAATCTGGAAGGTGGTATGTGAAATAGTAGGTGGTACATTCTGGAGCTGAACTACCAAACAGGAAGCCAGCTGTGACATTTTCCTAGCTGTATAGCCTGGGCAAGTTACTCCACCCCTGTACCTCAGTTTTTCATCTGCAACATAAGAGTGGTCATAGTACTTAAAGCAGTTCCCAGTACTAGTATTGGGTTAGTACCACTGAGCCATGTCCCTCCATGTGGACAAAGTCTCAGGGTCATCTAGGAAGCTCTTTTACCAGGAAAGGGCTTGCTTATTCCTAGGCAGGGACTCTTGCAGAAAACAGCCCACTTGGGAGTCCAGCTCTTTTGTGAGACTCTTATTTCCAAGATTTTCTGTCTGTTCCTGAATTTCCCAGAGGCTAGAAGGAGGAGGTGACACGGGGTGGGGGCTTGCCGAGAAGTTGAACATGAAAAACATGATCAAAACCGTATGGAGCTGGCTCAGACCAAGTATTCAACCACACAACAGAGTTAACCCCAACTGTCTTCAGAACTGGATGTTCTTCTGTGTGTGTGCGCGCGCGCGTGTGTGGGCATAACGGGAAAGGAGTAGATTCAAATCTTTTTTGTTGTTGTTGTTGATTCAATGTGTATTGGGGCTTATTGTGTGCAGAGCAGTGTTGGCAGTGGAGATGGACAAGGCTCACCTTTTGCTCTGGGAGCTCTCTCAACTAATGGTCAGGGTGTCTGTCATCCTAAAAGGCTAGGAGCTACCTGAGCAGGATTGTCAGATACTTTTAGGAAGATATGAATTGTAGGGATCATAAGACTTCAGAGTGGGAGGTCATTTAGCTGCAGACCTTAAACTTCTAGCAAGGGCCATGTACCATGGAGATCCAGGAAAGAATTTGGAAGAAGAGAGGAAGGAGTCTGTAGAGGTCGGTGGCAAGGCCTCCATATCTTAGTTACTTTCCTCATCACTAGGACAAAGTATGCAGCACCCACAATTTACAAGAGGAGAGGTTTATTTTGGCTTGTGGTTTCAGTCCATGGTTGGCCAGCTCCAAGGCAGAAATGGCATGGTGGAAGGGTCTGGGTGGAGGAAAGCTGCTCACATCATGGAGACCAGGAACAGTGTGGGGTCCAGGTCACTCCCCAGCAAACTCCCTCTTCCTACCAGGCCCCTCCTGTAGCACATTTAGCTGGAGTGGATCAGTGGATCCATTGGCTGTAGTCAGCTGTAGTATCCCCATGGTCCAATCACCTTCTAAAGAGCCCCATCTCTGAAGATAGGAGACTTTTGGGGGAACAGTCTAGATTTATACCAGAGCATTCCATATCCTTGTTGGGAGAGCCAGGAGTCCATGGTAACTGCGAGAAAGCTAGCAGCTACATCATTGTCAGAGGTGGGCAGGCAAAACTTGGGATAAATGCAGGTGAAACATTTGTCAGGGAATTATAGTGAAGCAGGAAGCAGACGTTGATTGAATGAAGTCACAGTGCTGAGAATGTTTGGTAGGAGGGGTGACCTCAGATCGCTGGGTTTATGTACCTGGCAGGGAGCTATAGGGATAGGACCCAGTGCCCAGGAGGGGTTGGTGTAGTTGGGAGATGAGAAATAGAGAACAGGAGAAAGCGAGGATAAAAGGTAATGGCTAGAGAATGGCTAGGTGGAGTTGTATGCCTGCTCCCTGTGGGGTATTCACCCTCCTCAGACTTTTTCAAATTCTTCATTTCTCGGGCTTCCAAAGTCAAGCAGAGGACTGTTCAATTGAAGTCACGTCACTAGCTCCTAGATTATTTTCTGTCTTTCTAAGCTTCAACCTCCCCTTTGTTCCCAGAGGGGGGCCCCAAGGGACCCAAGAGGTGGGAAAGTTTCTGGATATGCCTGACTGTGAGGGAGCCTATGCAAATTCTGGGGTTTAGTATGACATCCAAGCATTCAGAAGCCAAGTCTTTGTTTGGAAGGATTCTCGAAAATCAAGCCCCTCCCTGCCATCTGCTGGATGGAAGAACTGAGGCTGTGGGATGGGGAATGTTGAATGAACTCAGACAAGACCGGGTAATCGGGTACCAGGCATTGAGTTCACTGAGTTTTTGATTCTCTCTTGAAACTCCCCGTGGTGGTGCTGTGATGATATTGTCTGGGGGCTCTGTCTCGACAATGCCTCCCTTGGTGTTCCCACCCTCACCTCTCCCACTCCATCTACGTGCTTGCCCAAGGGCCCAGGGAGAGGACATGTGGCAGGCTGACTTCCTCTGGTTTTCACTGGGACATGGGAAAGATTTGAGACAATGTGCTCACTCACATCTGTGTTCTCTGCCAGTGGGGCGCAAGGCAGTCTACACCCAGCTGGCCTGATAGATGGACTCATGGATGGGTGAGGGGGAAGTGGGTGGGTAGGTGGGAGGACAGATGGACGTCTAATGTATGCAGGGATGGCTGGGTGGATTGGATGCATGAATGCATGAACAGATAGGTGATTTCCCCCAGCCAGCAGAGCCAAGCTTTCAGGCTGTGCAGCTGCTCTTGAAAGCTCTTCCCACCCCTCCCACCCCTGTGACTCTGAGACCTGGGTACCTGAGGTTTCGGATACTTGCTGCGGGAGCAGAGGAGAGGAAGAGACGGCTACACTTTCAGCCCCGTGAGGACAGGGCGGCACAGCTGCCTCGCCGCTGTTCCCTTCCCAGGCCTTGCCCAGGCCTGCTCTGGGCCAGATTTGTTACTGGCTGAAGTGTATCCGGTATAATGATGGCTTCTCTTTCCAGGCAAGGATGCTCAATCTGGCCTCTTCGCTGCCATCTGACCCCAGTGGCGTAGATTTGTTGCTCCTAGCTGGATAGGCCCTTAAAGGTCAGTCCGGAAGCTTTGCCAGGGACTTCCGAAGCACAAGAAGCTCACTCCTCACAGAGAAGCCCCTATTCCAAGAGTCACAGGGCACTTGTCTTCACACCTGAGAGTCTTTCCCAAGACTCCCTTGGTCTCTGTGTTGCCGCCAAGTCCTGCAGCCCGTGTGTACTGCAGGAGTGGTAGTGGGGCTCCTTCATGCGGAATCTGCTAAGCTTCCCTAGCTGCTGCTTTTTCTGCCTGGTGGGCCTCTCTCCCATATCTGACCTGTGGCTCTGTCTGTCTGTCAGCATCCCTGAGAGATGTGATACCAAGATTGCTCAGACAGCTGGACCTCGCTCACACTGAGTGAGAGGAAGCTGATCTAGAGGGCAAACTCTGTTTGGACAGAATGGACAGACGGGGCCTTTGACCACGACTGCAGAAACTTTCCTCACATATTTATTCATTCTTTAAACAAATATTTATCAAGTGACTACTTTGTACCAGGCAGCATGTTAGAAACCAAAACAGACATAATCCCAGTCCAGGAAATATGGACAAACTAGCAAATATAGGCTAGTGTGATGAATGTGGTGGGAACTGGGGGTGCAGCACAGGGGAACCTTTGAGCTAGGGAGGGAGTTAGCTCCCTAACCCAGCCAGGGGTTGGGAAGAAACATACAGATCCAGACGGGGAGCCAGAGGGTGGAGGACAGGGAGGACTAGAGGGAATGGTGTGGTGTAGGTGAGCACTTTGTCCCAGGGAGTAGTTAAGCCCTTCACTCTGCTCCTTGTCCCCACTGACAGGCAATCCCTGAGAAACCTGGGTGCTTGAATGCCAGCCTTGGAGAGTAAAGACGGGGGGTCTGGGAGACCTGGCCCATTCGTGGAACAGATGCAAGTTGAATGTGGCTGAAAATGGACTGTGATAGGTGGAGAGGAGGCATGATGTGAGGCCCTAATTGTGGGGGCTATCCAGAGAGCATCAGGGTGTTAGGCGAGAGTGATGAGGAGATTGCTCGGATCTCAGGGTAGAATGGCTCCGGACCTCAGCTGCTGTTCTATCTCCTCCTTTCTTGTTTCTCTTCTCTCAGGTAGAGTGCAGACAGACAGCAGACAGATCCATGGGTGTTAATTGGCTTTATTGGAAGCAATGCAGTCTGGATGTGGAGAGTCTGGGCTCTGGCCATCCTTCTGCTCACACTCACATTCATAGTCACACTGACACTCCAGGCCCTGTGCTGGCTGTGGCCCTTGATTCCCCAGGCCAGGGTGATTAACATCCTTTCTGTCAGACTCGAGGCTCCCTCTGGCGCTGTCAGGGGCTAACTGCTGTGGCGCTTGCCCTGAGGAAGCAAGGAGAGGTAGAGTCATGGGTCGGAATCCTGGAGGGACTTGGAAGATGGAGACAGGGCTGGGAAGGACCAGGCTTGCCTTGGCAAAGGATTTCTTCAGTCTCCGGATGATGCGTTCTACCCAAGGCTGATCTGGGGGTGCACAGAGTTGGTGGCCCCTCAGTGTGGTAAACCTGGAGTGAGAGCCAGAGCCAGACAGAATGAAACCCCAGAACCCAACTTCCTGGAAGGCTCCAGTGTGGGGGGCAGATGCTGGGGGTCATGA
The DNA here is from genome assembly GCA_004026905.1 of Hystrix cristata. Lineage (NCBI taxonomy): Eukaryota > Metazoa > Chordata > Mammalia > Rodentia > Hystricidae > Hystrix > Hystrix cristata. The sequence continues at coordinate 62,797 of PVJO010009229.1, forward strand.
CTGGGAACCTGTTTCAGTGGCTTCCTAAAAGGGCCTGAGTGTGACCAGGAAAGAGGGATCAGGCACTGGGGCTGTCACTAAGGGCTGATCGGGGGATGTGGCTAGATACTCCCTCCCACAACTCACACAACAGCTGGCACCCTGCAGCCATCCTTGATGAGAAGGTAGCGAAATGCTTTCACGATGTTCCCAGGGATGGGGCGCTGGGTCACAGACAGGCAGCAATCTTCAGCGTCATTAGCACCCCCCAGAGCGGGTACTGGGATAGGGGAAAGCAAGTGACAGGACACAGAGACTGTGAGGAGGGGCCGCAGGCCTAAGTGTCATTAAGGACACTGAGTGTGTGTGGTGGGGGACAGCCGGACCTGATATTCAGCTGGATTGTTAAATGTATTGTAGTACTTCTGAACTGCTTGGTAAAGAACCACTGTCCTGAGCCCCACAGTGCCTTCCTGCTCTGATCCGCTTTGATCCCATCAACCCTTCTCCCAGGTCCACTCAACTTCCCCACATTACAGCAAACAGAGTTGATGATTGTCATAGTGCTGGGGCAGGGGAGGCTAGTGTTAAGGGTCTTATGAATCACTAAATAACTGGGCTGGTGGTGCACACCTGTAGTCCCAGCTGTGGGAGATCGAGGCAAGAGGATTGCTTGAGCCCAGGAATTTGAGACCAGCCTGGGCAACATAGCAAGACCCTATCTCAAAAAAAAGGGGAGAGGAATAAATGAGTCAATAACAGTACTAAATGTTTTGACTACCAGCTCTAATGCCTCCCATTCTCCCTACCTTAAATGAATATACTATTTTCTCTCCTGCCTAGGAAACCAGGGCAGCTGGAAAGAGAGCCTGCAGAAAAAGGGGCAGCCATAGCCCCAGGATATGCCTAGAACAGAGCCGCACTGGAATTCAGGGCACAGGTACACTCACACGCACAGGAACACACCAGGTGTGGGGATCCCCAGACTGGAACATTCAGACCTGAACTTGCAGCATCCCTTGCGACCATCTTCAAGGAATCTGAGACCCAGTCATTGCCCCCCACTCACTGCTGCTGCCCCCTGTGCCTCCCCTTGGCCTTACCCAGGGAGGTCCAGAGAACCAGCAGGCTGAGGGTCAGTAGCAGGGTCACACGGGGTGCCATGGAGGGTGGGCTTGAGACAGGCTGATGGTGAGCTGATGGCAAGCGTGTGAGCTGAGCGAGTGTCTGTGTGTGTGAAAGAGGCCCGTGTGGGGTGTGCGGCGCCCTTCAAGAACGTGAGGATGCGAGTCTGTGTGAGGCTGCGGCTGCCTCCTTTTTTATAGCCCAGAGCTTTCACTTTCTCTGTCCAAAAATTCCCTTCTGTGTCCTGTTCAGGGGATTCCCCGCTACCCCTGCCCCCCCTATCTTCCCCCCTCAGCGGCTTCTCCGTCTTTGCTTTCCTTGGCCTCAGCCCTGAGAACCAAATCAGTTTGAGGTCTGGCTAGGAAGCAGGGACAGAGCACTGTCAGCTCCAGGGAGGGGTTTGCACTCTCATCTGGATCTCGTCGCACTGGAGATTGGATGTGGTGGGCACGGTTGGGGCCAGAGTGAGGAGGTGAGTCCACTTGCCCAGCTCCACTCCATCCTCACCTGGGGCCCTCTGCTTCCTGGTGAGGCAGGAAGTGAGAAGGCTCCTTGGAGTCCTGAGAACAACCACGGGAGCCTGGAGTGGCCTCCCTGTGTTGTCACAGTGCCTGCCCATCCACCATCTAGGAACCAGCCCCTCCCCTGAGATGAACAGAGCTAAAAAGGAAAGTTCCTGCATCTCAGTGCTCTGGGATTTGACTTCCTGTCTCCTCAAGCAAACCATCCCCTTCTGCATTCACCATTTTTAAAAAACCCAACACCTGGGTTGAAGGAATGGCTGGAAGGAGCCTGGCCTGGAATAGCCCCCTTCGTTGTCCCTTTCTCTCAGTCCTGGGAACCAAGAGGGGATTTCTACGGAGACGGGCTGGCCAGTTGTGTTTAGACAAATCCCCAAATTTCAAGGAATTGACAGGCTAGGGAGTAATTTCCCATTGTTATGAGAATGACCAGAAGAGAAGTCCTTAGAAAAGGAATTAATTATGGGTATCCATTCAACCATTCCCATTTAAGCTCTGGACTCTGTGGGTGGGGGAGGGAGTATTTCCCTCTTCTGTTTCTGATTTATCTGTTAATTTTTTTTTTTTCTCTGCTGGGGATTGAACCCAGACCTTGTGCACACTAGGCAAATGCTCTACCACTGAGCTACATTCCTAGCCTTTTTAATATATTTTTAAAAAATTTTGAGGCAGGGTCTTGCTAAATTGGTCAGATTGACCTTAAACTTTTGATCCTAAAAAAAAAAGCCAAACAAACAAACAAAAACCTTTCGATCCTACTGCTTCAGCCTCCTGAGTAGCTGAGATTACAGGCATGGACCACAACGTCCTGCATGGCAAGGTTTGTGCTTTTTGCCGCTACCCTAAAATGCCTGCCTGTCAGCTGCCCTTGATCATGGTACAGAGTATACAGTGTAACTGTGTGAAGATGAAGATTCAGATTCTGTTACTTACTAGTTGTGTGGCTAGGTGAAAGTTATCCAGACTCTGTCCTGGTGTGTCCTTCTCTGTGAAAAGGGAATGGTAATAGATCTGTTTTAGGATTGAATGGGATTTACTCGTTTTATTCTGAATAAAGTCTTTTTAGTTTACAGGCTGTCAGAGGATAAGAACTCAAAAGTATTAACCTTTCGTTTTGTTTCGTTGTTTTTTTAAGACAGGGTCTTGCTTAGTAGTTCTTGCTGACCTTGAATTCACTATGCAGCCAGAGTTGGCCTTGAACTTGTGGTGATTCTTCTGCCTCAACATCTTTGGTGCTGGGATTATGGGCTTGTGCCACCATGCCTGGTTTAACCATTGTTGTTATTATTATTATTATATCCTTTCATTCAACTATCTATTAATTCATCTACCCATTCATCTTTTTTTTTTTGAGACAGGGTCTCGCTATGCAGTTCAGGCTAGACTTGAACTCACTATGTAGCCCAGTCTGGCCTTGAACTTGCAGCAACCCTCTTGCCTCAGCCTCCCAAGTATTACAGGTGTGCGCCACCACACTCAGCCTATCCATTCATCTTTCCATCGGTCTAGCCATCCTTTAGCCATTTTGATTCTGTTACTGTACAGTGTCCAAGGAAGTCCCCCAAAGCAGAGATGCAGAGCGTTAACTTACCATACTCATGGTAGCTTACTTCTGTCACAGAAAAAGAATTTTACAGATGCATCAGTAAGAGGCATAAAGAAGTTTATTAGGCAGAATATTAAAAGTACACACTCTAAGAAAGAGTGGAGACACTCAAAAAGGAAAGAGGTGCCTATGGTCAGGGGTTGGGGTTTTTATGTGGGCTTGGGGTGTTTCTAAGATAGGCTGTGTAGGATGTATAGTCCTAGCATCTGTTGCCACCTGTTTGGTGGTCCATGTTAGAGTGCGAACCATTTACTTGTGTTCAAAGGGGAGATACGCTATCCACTTAGTTGTGTGGCTCCCTGAGGATGCGGACTGTAGGAGGGAGCTCAGTGTAGATGTGAAAAAGGCGCAGGTCCAGAGCCCAGTCTACAGGCTTATTTTCTTTCTTTCTTTTTCTTTTTTTTCCTGTTGCTGAGGATCGAACTCAGGGCCTTGGGCTTGCAAGGCAAGCCCTCTACCCCTGAGCTAAATCCCCAGCCCTACAGGCTTATTTTCTTGAATAACTTTTGTATTCTGAAGGGGCTGTTTTTCTTAAAAATAAAATTAAAAATTTTAAAATGTTTATTAGTAGATGTTTGTAACTCATAATGATTACATTCATTGTGAGGAGTAGGTATGTATATGTAACACATCTTAATTTTTTTTACTTCCCACCTCCTCCCTCCCTACTCTCTCTATCTTTCGGACCCTTTCCCATTTGCAAAAGACCTGTCTCTCTGTTTCCTATTAACTATCTTTTATATATTTTGCTCTATAAATTATACTTTGGGTTTCTCACATAAGAGAAACCATGTGATATTTAAGCTTGTGTGTCTAATTTATTTCACTTAACATTGTCTCAAGGTGGATCCGTTTTCCTACAAATGATTCAGATTTACCCTTCTTTATAGCAGAGAGGTACTCCATTGTGTATAAATACTACATGAAAATTCAATTTTAGATCAGGCATGGTGATGCATGCCTGTAATACCAGCACTTGGGAGGCTGAGGCAGTAGGATTCCCCCATGAGTTCAAGGCCAGCCTGGGCTACATAGTGAGCTCAAGCCCAGCCTGAACTGTATTCTGAGACCCTGTCTCAAAAACAAACAAAACAAAACAAAATACAATTTTAAAATTACAATCTGTTGGGGATTTAGCTCAGTGGTAGAGTGCTTGACTAGCAAGTGCAAGGCCCTGAGTTTGATCCCCAGCACCTGAAAAAAAAATTACAATTTTTCTAGTCTCTTTTTCTACTATCTTAATTTTTTCTACTCAACCTCAGTTCTGGTTATTCTGTCAGCCCCAATCCTATCCATTCTCCACTCTTCTTCATTCTGCTATGTTCCTTAGAAGCCTGACCTCTACAGATTGCATTACCCAGGATCACTTGCCTTCTGGCTTCTGTTTGGATTTGGCCAATGGGAGGAAGCAGCAGGAGAGAGATGCAGAAGGAAAAAGGAGTTAGGGTGCTCATTTTCCACATCCTTTGTCTAGCTGCAGTTCTGACATTAGTAGTTTTCCCCCATTGCAGTTACTCTTAAAGAGTAGTCCTTAGATAGCAGCATAAATATCAATGGAGATCTTGTGGGAAATGTGAGCTCTCAGATCCTACCACAAACACTTAGACTCTATGGATGAGCTACTAAGTCAGAGACTGTGAAGTGCCCTCTGCAAACTACGGTATTTAACACACCTGCTAGTGCCGCTGATGCGTGCTGGCTTGAGTCCCACTGATCTAGAGTTACAAAACCTTTCGGGCTGCCTCTAACCAAAGCTCTTGAAAACTATTCCCTCCTTTTGCCTGCCAGACTTTGGTATGGTAATGAATTCCCACTACTGCTAGACCTGGTACCTCAGCACCCTAGTTCTTCCTTAATCCTGACCCTACCTCTTAAATTGCCCCTTTATTAAAGTCTTTCTAGTTAGTTTTTTGGGGTATGATATTTGAAATATGTAAATTTGATCTTCCTGCTCTGTTCCTGACAAATAGTCCCCACAGTCCTGGAACTCCCCTGGAGTGCTAGGTCTTCTGTGTGCTGATGAGATGACTGGTGGCTGGGGGCTCCTAGTTAGCTTCAGGGTGGGAGGTGGTTGCCAGAAGAACTGACTTTGGGATAAGAGAGTTGAAACTTTGAGCTCAGCCACCCACAGACCCCACACCACCAGGGAGGGAAGAGGAGCTGAAGGATAATTGGCAAACTGATAGTCAATGAGGCCATCGATTATGTCTACATAATGAAGTTTTCATAACACCCCAAAGGCCTGACTGTGGGAGGCTTCTGTATAGCCCAACAAGTGGAAAGAGCTCCCTGGAGGGTGCCCGAAGAAGGAGTGGAAATTCCGTGCTCTTCCATATTTGGTCCTATCCATCTCTTCCAGCTGAGTGTTCACTGTGGAGGCTGAAAAGGCAGAAGATGAGTTAATCTACAGCAACAATACAGTTACATGAAACGTAGCTTCTTGCCCCATCAAACTTCCCTGAGCCAGCACACACTAAGTGATAACATTCTGCACAGGCTAAACTGCACGTAAAAGTACATGATAAACCTGCCTTTGATGTGAAGCACACATATTGCTTCCCAATGGCCTGAGATCCTTTTCTCCAAGCTGATACATACAGGTGCCCTATGGAGAGCTTCATGGGCTTCTGTGACAACCAAAGTAGTAGCGATGTCAAACTGCCTCCTTTAATGTGTAACTGTTAACACAATACAGGTGCTCCTGTGAGATAGGTGAGTGCAAACTGACCCACGAAAGCCTCCATAATGCTTGTTTTGATCAGCCACACCCTTTTAATGTCCTCTGACCTTTATAAAAACGTCAGTCTTTCAGCCTGATGATGTAGTCCTCTCTTGGACCCACCTGCTACTCTCCTGCAATGTTTCACAAACTCTTAACTTATCTATATTCCTTGATTATTGGCAAATCCTGACTGTCCTCTCACACACTGTGCATCCCATGACATTCATTTGTATCCTTTGTAGTATTCTTTTTTTTTTATTTTTTAACCAAGAACATGTATTGGTACAATGTACATATAATGGTTACATTCATCACATTTATTTTGTACCTGTACATGATGCATCTTGGTTCTCCCCCCTCCTCCCCACCCCCTCCCCTCTATTCCCTTCATCCCTATTTACAGCAGGTTCATTCACATTTCTCTATAAATTCCCTTTCCTTTTTCTATCCCTCTTTTCCCTTCCTGCTTCTCCCCCGCTCTCCGTCCAATGCTCCTCTCCTTAGAATATTATCTTCCTTTTAGATTATATCTATTACACCTCTTCGTCCTTTTTTACATCCATGGTTTCTCATATCAGAGAAACAATTTGAAGTGTGCTCATAAGTGTCCGATTTATTTCACTTAATAGTATGTTCTCAAGGAACATCCATTTACCCTTTTTTATGGCAGTGTAGTACTCCATTGCATAGAAAAACCACATTTTCTTTAGCCATTCATTGGTTGTTCGGCATTTAGGTTGTTTCCAAGACTTAGCTATTACAAATTGTGTTGCTATGAACACGGTGGTGCATACGTCCTTGTGGTATGAGGATTCCGGTTCTTCTGGAAAGATCCCCAGTAGGGGGATAGCTGGATCAAATGGATGTAGTATCCTTTGTAATAAAATAGGAATGTTTCTGTGAGTCTGGGAGCTGCTCTAGCGAATTAATCAAACCCAAGGGGCAGGTCATGGGAAACTCTGTGTATTGCCTGTTGGTCAAAAGTACAGGCCACGATATGTGCTTGTCCCTGGCATCTGAAGTACGGGGCAGTCCTGTGGAACTGAGCCCTCAGTCTGTGGGATCTGACACTATCTCCTGATGGATGGCATCAGTACTGAATTCAGTTAGAAGCCAACTGCTGATGTCTGCTGCAGAACCATCTACCAAGGAATTGCTGCACGGGAGAAAGCCCACATACTTCTTGGTGACTACAGGCCACTGAAGTATTGAGTAATGAGCAGATGGCAAGAAAAGTGTTTGACTTTTCCTACATACTCACAACATGCCATTTCTTTCCTGCCAACATCTTTAATGAATGGTGCCAGAAGAGATCTCAGGTAATAGATTTTCAAAATGGACTCCTATGCTTGGTTTGCTCATATTATGTGATGCATAGTCTTGCATGGGGAAAGAAGATACAAGCAATCTGTAGGATGTAGAATCATCAAAAGCGTTTAAATATGCCATGGGAGACATAAGATGGCATGTTGGAAGGCAAGACACTAGGAGATAAAGTACCTAGGTACTTGATTGCTGTGGCCACAAATGATGATTGCAAATGGTGATTACATACAGAGTATTGCTGGGTGAGTGGCTTGGTTTTGATTGTGCTAGCAAGATTACATTCAAAGGGATAAGATTAAGACCATGAACTTCTAACTCAAGGCATGGGTAGAGATCCAGATTACTTCTATGAAAAATCTTTTTTTTTTTTTATGTTTTGAGACAGAGTCTCACTTTATAGTTCAGGCCTTGAACTGACTATGTAGCCTAAGTTGCCCTCAAACTTGCTTCAATCCCTCTGCTTCACCCTGTGGAGTGTACTTCTATGAAAATCTTAAGGAATCATTATTTTATGTGGCCATATTGGCAGATATGGCTGAGGATTAAAC